>CAVNYN010207269.1:0-39680 GCA_963692815.1 Nyctanthes arbor-tristis | reverse complement strand
GACCAGTTCGTCCCCAGGCAGACGTACAAGCTTGAGCTCCATAGAGCCAACCTTCTACTAAGATCCGCGTGTTAGTTAGTAAAAATCAGTGTATGGACGGCTCTAAGAGACAATGGTGAGGTATTGCGAGAAAAGCCCAAAAATGTTGCAAACTGTTCTCCACTAGGGTACCCTCAACTTAAACATGATCTTTCACCTTTTGTAACGAAGATGCGTATGAAACTCTACACCCCCACACTGATGCTCTCATGATCACTATGCCAATTTCTGGGATCAAAGTACATAAAACCGTAGTTGACAACGGAAGCTTTGTCAACGTCTTGCACTAGAAAACTTTCAAGCAAATAAATATAGATCCTAAAAACTTGACGACGCTCTTCCGATCTCGGGTCTAGGCTCCAAGGTTTCACAGGAGATTTTGTAAAACCAAAAGGCCATATCACTTTATTAGTGGAGCTAGGAGAAGAACCTTGCCAAATGAGGGTCATGTCGAACTTCTTTGTAGTCGATGTCCAATCAAACTACAATGGAATCTTGGAGAGGCCCATTCTCTACTAGCTCAAGGCCATCACCTCAGTGTTCCATTATGTAATGAGTTCCCAACTGAATGGGGAGGCTCATTACTTCAACTAGTCCCCATGTTCCTCGAATGGATCTCTTAGTTGTTGAGAAGGTTGCCCAAAAGCGGTATATAAGGCGTACCCAGTAAAACTTACAAGTAAACCAGATATAAAGATGGCGACTAGGGTTGCTGTTTCCATTATGATTATGATTTTCTAATTTCAAGACCCCAATGGATCTATGATAAGATCCTTGACCAAAAATCAGCTCGCGAATGCAGCCTAGATTACGTAGTTGGAGTTTCACCCCAACTAGAAATCCTCTCATTAGACCCTAAAACAGAGAAAGCAGGGGCTACTGTGAGTCTTGGCAAGGAGCTTCAGATAGTCAAAGTGCATAATTCCAGGCATGATCTGGAGCTCAGAATAGGTACAAAACTCAAGGAACCAATAAAGTCTATGCTGATTAGCTTTTTGAAAAAGAACTTGGATGTTTTCGCTCGGGCACACGAGGACTTGGAAAGGATTAACACAAAGCATGCATGCCACAAACTGAGTATTCATCCTAATGCAAAGCGGGTAAAGCAAAAAAGACGCCCCTTAAATAGTAATGGCTCAAGAAGTAGACAAACTCCCAAGGAGCAAGTTTATACGAGAGGTTCTATATCCCCAGTGAGTAGCCAACCTAGTCCTCGTTAAGAAGAGCAACGGGATTCAGTGGATACATATTGACTTCACTGACTTGAACCAGGCCTGCCGTAAGAATAGTTTCCCACTGCCTCAAATTTATCAAATAGTGGATGCCACAGTGGATCATGGGCTCTTAAGTTTTATGGATGTGTATTCTGGCTACCATCAAATACCTATGTTCTCAAAGAATGAAGAACAATCCTCCTTCATAACTGATAGTGGACTGTACTAATACAGAATGATGCCCTTTGGGTTAAAGAATGCTGGAGCAACCTACCAACGCCTTGTCAATTCTATGTTTAAGGATCAGATCGGTAAAACGATTGAGGTCTATATTGACGACATGCTCGTCAAAAGTCTACAAGCTAGACATTATATTGTCGACCTCGACCAAATGTTCCAGCTCTTGAGAGAGTACAAGATAAAGTTAAACCCAAAGAAGTATTCTTTTGGCGTCGCATCTGGCAAATTCCTGGGATTTATGGTAAACCAATAGGGCATCGAGGTAAACCCAGAGAAGATAAAAGCTATGCTTGAGATGGAACCCCTGAAGTCTGTCAAGGAGATTTAGTGCCTCATAGGGAGGGTTGTGGCTCTCAATCACTTCATTTCCAGATCCACGAATTAGTGCAAGTATTTCTTTAACGCTATCAAAAAATCTAAAGAATTTCAGTGAATAGACGACTGCTAGAAGGCTTTCAAGGAATTGAAGAAGCACTTCTCATCTACTCCATTGTCTGCCAAACTAGAATAGGGGGAGACTTTGAGCTTGTACTTTGCCGTTTTGGAAGCCGCTGTGAGTGCAATCCTTATTAAGGTAAAAGGAGTAGCCTATTTGCCGATCTATTACGTTAGTCACGCGCTGCGTGACATCAAGCTCAAGCACAAATGGTCCGTGGAGCTTAGTCAGTACGACTTGTGCTATAAACTAAAAACAACTATCAAAGGACAATCTCTGGTAGATTTCGTTGCTGAGCTAACTCTATTATGTAGGAAACAAGTAATAATTTAAAAATTGTTTTCTTATAAAAACAGGATCGATCAGGATATTTAATTCAATATAAGAATAATTAATTGCCTAAGAAAATGTAGCGGAATATACCTTTGATCTTAGCAATTAATCCCATGAACTGTTTACAAAAATTGCTAGTTCCTGATCATTGGATCTTCTGTGGAATGCTTCCAAGTTTTGGATTGCACTAGTGAGTGGGCACCGCTAGGAATTCCCCAAAACCTGACACAAGAGCTGAACCGTAGAAAATTAATTCTCTACAAGAATACTGTAGGTGGCGCAGCTCTTCCCGAGGATGAGAAATAAGACCGCCCCCTTCCCCTATATATAGGAAAAATTCAAAGCTCTTTCGTGTCTTGTAAGACAGAAGAATTCTATTCCTAGTAGGTTTGTGCAAACCTTAGAATTGCTTTCCAAGCAACTCTTGGACTTTCTAGAACCTTTCAGAGGGACCCAATCGGATTTACACAATTAGGTTCCTAATAATTAAATCCAGTCAAACTGATCTAAACTATCTGATTTAATTATTAATAATTCGTGCACCCCAACAAAGACGAATTATTGCAACTCCTAATTATATAAATAATCACAGGAACTAAAATAATTAATTCCGTAATTAATTATCCTATTGACTTATCAATCTAATAGTTGGTCTCCCTCTTATGATCCGATAATTAATTAGGCATGAACCTGACCCTGTCACTTTATTAATTATACACTTTGCTTAACTCTCAATCATCACTACTATGATTTCTATTTAGCATGGTTCGCTAAATACTAACGTTAGATTCCTGAAATCATACTTGCAGATGATTAATTTAAGCAAATCATTTAACCCTTTATTCAAGAGCAACGGATTCCTCTCGTAATACGCATTCCATTATTTCACTCTCCTCCGGTTCCCAACATCCAGGGCATGTTGACCTAACATTTATTTGGTCTCACCCATAGCATACCTAAGTCCCTTAAGATTGCTCCATAACATAACCTTCTCAAGACAAATTTAGACTAACCATATGACAGTCATGTGGAACTTTAATTCCTGCGCACGGTCATGCTTTAGAATTAAATTCACACAATGGTCCTATCCAATATACTTATCTCGAAGTATATCAATGTCATCACTCATCACCTCTACCAGTCGCGACAATCAAGATAAATTGCCTACTTTATTAAGTTAGAGTGACAGACAAATGAACCTTAATAGAATAAGGTGCCAACCTTTATTCTTGGTTCAGGACTAATGTTTTTGGTTGAAATATTAAATGTATTTTCTGTACTTCCAAAGTACTCATTTAATATTTTTTCAAAGCAACCAATGGAACTTTATTACCGCTTTTAATAAACAAGTTTACAAATAATAAACATCGCATTTATTCGATAAATAAACAACTGTTTATTTATAATTTAGTCAACTACACTTTATTGGACATAAATCCCAACAATACTCCCACTTTCCCTGAAGTGTATGTTTCATGTCATGCATGCCCATAGCATCCAGATGACCATCGAAGCTCTTAGCTGGTAAGCTCTTCGTAAATGATCGGCTAGGTTATCTACCGAGGCAATCTTGCAGATCGTCACATCCTCACGCTGGACGATCTCTCTTAAGAGATGATACTTCTGCTCAATATGTTTCCCTCTTTGATGGCTTTTTGGTTCTTTTTCATTGGCTACTGCCTCACTATTATCGCAATAAAGCATAATAGGGCTAGCCGTAGCAGACACTACCTCAAGATCCGCAAGGAAATTTCGAAACCATACAGCTTCTTTTGCTGCCTCACAAGCTGCAACATACTCAGCTTCCATGGTGGAGTCCGTGATGCACAATTGCTTCACACTCCTCCATACTACAGCACCACCACCAAGAGGAAACACCGCCCCTGACATAGATTTATGAGAATCTACATCAGACTGAAAATCTGAATCAATATATCCAACTAGAACCAACTCATGTGCCGAGTACACCAGCATATAATCGATCATTCTCCGAAGTTACTTGAATACATGCTTTACTGCTACCCAGTGTTCTGGTCTTGGATTTGATTGAAACCGACTTACCATCCCAACAGCATAACAAATGTCTGGTCTAGTGCAAAGCATAGCATACATGAGACTACCCACTGCCGAGGCATAAGGTATCCTACTAATGCATTCTACCTCATCTAAGGACTCAGGACACTGTCTCTTTGATAGGTGAAGTCCATGCCTGAAAGTTAGAAAGCTCTTCCGATCTTGGAATCCTGCATTGCAAACCTAACCAGTATTTTATTTATGTATGAGGCTTGTGACAAGGCTATCCGTCTATTCTTACGGTCCCGTATGATCTGGATCCCCAGAATATAGTGAGCCTCGCCCAAGTCCTTCATACAGAACTGTTGGGCCAACCACGCTTTCACAACAGACAACATTCCTACATCGTTTCCGATAAGTAATATGTCATCCACATAAAGCACCAGAAAAACTATCTTATTCTCCTGTTTCTTCTTATAGACGCAGGGTTCATCAAAGTTCTGATCAAAACCATACGCTTTAATCACTTCGTCGAATCTTTTGTTCCAAGACCTAGATGCTTGCTTAAGTCCGTATATGGACCTCTGCAATTTGCAGACCTTTTGTTTATGTGCTGAAGCAACAAACCCATCTGGTTTTACCATATAGAAACATTCGTCAAGCCGCCCATTCAAAAATGCTGTCTTGACATCCATTTGCCAAATTTCATAATCAAAATGAGCGGCAATGGATAAGAGAATCCTAATAGATTTAAGCATAGCAACCGGAGAAAATGTTTCATCGTAATCGATGCCTTCTCTTTGGGTAAAACCCTTGGCCACCAATCTTGCTTTGAAGGTTTCAACCTTCCCATCTACTCCTCTCTTCCTCTTGTAGACCCACTTGCAACCTATGGGTTTTATCCCTTCGGGTGCATCCACAAGTTCCCAAACTTCATTGGAGTGCATTGACTCCATTTTAGAGCTCATTGCATTTTTCCAGGACTCTGCATCCACATCCTCCATTGCATCCTTGAACGTGGTCGGATCATCTTCTTGAGCGGTGGAGATTACCGTATAGGATTTTGCTACTAACAAGTATCTTCCTGGTTTTCTGATGACCCTTTGACTACGTCTAAGCTGTGGAGGTTCTTGGACCTCTTGACCGGGCTCTGCAACTTCGATTCCGGTGTTTGCCACTGGTTCGACATTCTCCTCATCCATCTGGTCTGCAGATTGAACTAAGCTTTCTTGAGGCAAAGCCTCTTTGCTCCTACTCAATTCCTGCACCCTATGGATCCTCCCAGACAGATATTCCTCATCAGGGATCTCAGGTTGTGTTCCCAGACTAGATGACTTAGGATTGGAATCCTTCATCTCGACTAACACAATCCTGGATTTAGATCCCTTGTCTTCTATAACTTGTCCTCTAAGAAAGTTGCATTTGTTGAGACAAACACTTTCTTATCCTAGAAACTATAGAAATAATATCCCCTTGTTCCTTTTGGGTAGCCTACGAGATCGGAATATTTCCGTCCTTGATTCCAACTTCTCAGTCTTTCCTTTCAGCACATGTGCCGGACAACCCCAAATACGTATATGGCGTAAATTTGGTTTACGACCATTCCATAATTCCAGGGGAGTTTTAGAAACCGACTTAGAAGGTACCAGATTAAGGATATACGTAGCTGTCTAAAGCGCGTATCCCTAAAAGGATGCTGGCAGTGTTGAGAAACTCATCATTGATCGTATCATGTCTAACAAAGTCTGATTTCTTCTTTTTGACATGTCATTCTACTGAGGCGTCCCCGGCGCGGTCAGTTGGGATACAATCCCATGTTCCGATAGGTACTTCTTGAATTCATCCGATAAGTATTCACCTCCTCTATCTGATTCGAAGGGTTTTAACATTTTTACCTAATTGTTTCTCGACCTTAGCTCGAGACTTCTTGAATTTTTCAAAATTTTCAGACTTTCGAGTCATTAAATATACGTGGACATATCTTGAGTAGTCATCTGTGAAAGTCATGAAATACTCGTGGCCATTTCGTGTTGGTGTGTTCAAAGGACCACAAACATCGGAATGGACTAATTACAAAACTTCACTGGCCCTACGACCCTTTGCAGAAAAGGGTCTCTTGGTCATCTTACCTTCCAAACAAGACTCACATGTTGGCATGGATCCGACCTCTAAATCAGTTAAGGGTCCATCATTGGCCAACCTTCCAATCCTGTTTAGGTTGATGCATCCAAGTCTAAGATGCCATAGGTGAGTCTTATTAGTTGAAGAAACACTTTTTTTTTCGGCAATAGCTACATAATATTCTATGGTAGCAGGCTGTAACATATAAAGACCATTGTTCAAATATCCAGCAAAATATGAGTTTTATTCATTCCGATGAAAAACGCTTTAGGCGTAGAATCTACTGAATAACCTTGCTTATATAAACGTGAAACTGAAATCAAATTTCTTTTCATTTGTGGGATAAAATAACAGTCTTTCAAAATTAAAGTCCTACCACTACCAAAATTAAAACGAACTGTTCCTACTGCTAATGCTGATGCAACTTGTCCAGTGCCCACGGTGATGATTAATTCACCCTTACTAGCCTTCTTGTTGCTCTTCCGATCTTGCATATGAATGCAAATATGGTTAGTGGCTCCAGAATCTACTAGCCAATATTTGGAAGAGTCAACCACTAGACAAGTCTCAGCAAAGGAAGACTCACGACTCACCTGTACGCTCCTTTTTAGGCTTAGTACAGTCCTTCTTCCAGTCTCCCTTCTTGCCACAGTTGAAACACTTACTCTTGGGTTGTTTCTCTGTTCCAGCAGAAGCCCCTGATCCAATGGAACGCTTCCTCTTCTTGCCCTTGGGTTTAGCCTTAGGCTTAGAGGGTCCACTGGTAGCAATATGTGCTTGACCGCCCTTATCCTTCAGAGCTAGTTCCACGCGATGAAGCTGATTCATCAACTCACTCAACGTCATGTCAAGCCCGTGCATATGGTAATGCACTTTAAACTGTGAAAAAAGCTCACGTAGTGAATTAAGCACCATGTCTTGTTGAGTTTTCCTTGTCGATTTGAGCCCACAGAACTTCTGCCTGGTTTAAGAGGGCAATCATGGTCATCATGTGCTCTTTTACCGGCATCCCAGGTTTCATGCGTATGTTCTAAAGGGCGCATATGGCTTCAAAATGATCTTGTCTATCCTTTTTTCCAAACATCTCATGAAGGCTTTCCATTATGTATAAGCAAAGCCCAAATGGTCATGTTTCTGCTGCAATACATTACTCATAGATGCATTAATGTAGCAACATGCCAATTTGTCAGCTTTTACCCACTTATCATAATCATCACTTTGGGTTTTAGTAGACATATCGTCAGGTTTTTCAGGGCATTCCTGTTCAAGTACATACCTGATGGTGTGCTCTTCCGATCTATCAGCATTTAGTACGATCATAAGGTTGCGTTTCCAATCGTGATAGTTGTCACCGATAAGTGTGTTTTTGTTCAGTATAGTAGAGAGTGGATTGAGAGACATTTTGTATGACTGAAAAATTAAGCAAACAAGCATATTAATAAAGGAGTAACTAAAGTTCAGTGCATGATGTATGAATGTATGTGTAGTACCCATTAAACTACAATAAGCACAATGATGACTTAATTCCAATGGTCATTTGTCCACACTTTAGGTATGGTCACAGTGACCTATTGATCAAGCTGGGTGTTACTCCCACTTAGTTTTTCCAATTAATCTGATACTAAGTGTCTTAACTAAAAAACCAACACCGTTTCCTTTGGTCATCAGTTTTAAGGATTAGAGCCTCTTTAGGAGGTTAATCAGTAAAGTGATTTAAGTATATAACCTTTGTCCAGATTCACAAATACTTAGATTTATGAAATACTGCCATCTTTAGGATGAACAAAATTTCAAAAAATCCTATTTGTGCAAATCCTCCGCTAAGGAATCCAATACTAAGATCAAAAACATAAAGTCCTCCTTTAGAGAGTCCGTCAACAAGGCCGACACAAGACTTAATATTTTTAATGGTAATGGTCTAATGATTTTTAAATAATTACCAATCGTTTTATTAATCAAATTAACTAAACAATCTAATTATTTATAGATTCCTTGTCTAATCAAATAGTTTTGATAAAGGCTAACCAATGCATGAATATATAGAATCCCTAGAGCGATGCTAATAATTCAAATCTATATGAGTTACACATGACAATCATTCAATCACGACATTCAAAGCAATAACAATAATAAAGCTAATAAAGATAATTATTTGTGACCTCAAAATAAAATAAAGATTAAATTACACCCTTTGGTTCAAGCCCAAAATAATTTAATCCCTTTGTCTTTAGTCCGGTCCATAGTTCAAATGGGCTCCCGATGTATTAGATCAACTATCAGGCCCAAAAATTAGTCATTGATCCATCCAAAATGAATTTGGGCCTGAACCAAGCCCTAATTCTCAATTGATAAAAATAGCACCAAATTGATAGGAAATCAAGTCCCTAGCACCTTCTTCATATACCGCCGCCACAGCTGGAATCCGGCGACGGCGGAAGTCTCCGACCACCGGGGGGCGAGCCTTAGTCGCTGCTGCAAGAACCGACAGCGCCCGAAGGAGTTGTCTTCTTACTGTAGCAACCGCTGCTGCGCGAACTGCAGCAGCCCAAAGGCTGGGCTTCGCGCAATAGTGGCTCACGCCACCGCGGCGCTGTTGCTCCGCACAGCTGTGGCCTCGCGCGGGGCTGCTGCTTCACTCGGCCAGGGCCATGTAGTAGCAGCAGTCTGGCTGCGCGATCTGCAGTGCTTTGAGGAGCTGCTCGCGCGGCGCCGGCCGCGATCTGGCTGGGGTCTAGCCGCGCACGTCACAGTAGTAATGACTACTGCCACGCGCGGCCGGTGCCTTTCTCTGGTACCGGTTTCTGATCATCTCCTTCATCCTCCTTCCAATCTCAATGCTCATTCGAATATTCAATACACCCAATAATCATATAAGAATTACATTGCATATCCTATACCCAATTATTAGGGTTTACAATTGATCTATTTGAAAAACATAAATTGAATTTACAGACTCGATGCAAAACTTATTACAAACCAATAACCGGGCCACAAATAATTGTATAAAACCATATATTAAATGAATTCATTCACACATATAAACATTCATATAAACATCTATGAATACCTAAGCATCGCTCAAAACTGTAAAACATGCAATCCTATAGTCATGTCAATTCCAATATTGAAATTAAAGATCCAGACACGCTCTGATACCAATTGTAGGAAACAAGTAATAATTTAAAAATTATTTTCTTATAAAAATAGGATCGATCTAGATATTTAATTCAATATAAGAATAATTAATTGCCTAAGAAAACATAGCGGAATATACCTTTGATCTTAGCAATTAATCCCACGAACTGTTTACAAAAATTGTTAGTTCCCGATCATTGGATCTTCTGTGGAATGCTTCTAAGTTTTGGATTGCACCGGTGAGTGGGCACCGCTAGGAATTCTCCAAAACCTGACACAAGAGCTGAACCATAGAAAATTAATTCTCTACAAGAATACTGTAGGGGGCGCAGCTCTTCCCGGGGGATGAGAAATAAGACCGTCCCCTTCCCCTATATATAGCAAAAATTCAAAGCTCTTTCGTGTCTTGTAAGACAGAAGAATTCTATTCCTAGTAGGTTTGTGCAAACTTTAGAATTGCTTTCTAAGCAACTCTTGGACTTTCTAGAAACTTTCAGAGGGACCCAATCGGATTTGCACAATTAGGTTCCTAATAATTAAATCCAGTCAAACTGATCCAAACTGTCTGATTTAATTATTAATAATTTGTGCACCCCACCAAAGATGAATTATTGCAACTCCTAATTATATAAATAATCACAGGAACTAAAATAATTAATTTCGCAATTAATTATCCTCTTGACTTATCAATCTAATAGTTGGTCTCCGTCTTATGATCCGATAATTAATTAGGCATGCACCTGACCCTGTCACCTTATTAATTATACACTTTACTTAACTCTCAATCATCACTGCTATGATTTCTATTTAGCATGGTTCGCTAAATACTAACATTAGATTCCTGAAATCATACTTGCAGATGATTAATTTAAGCAGATCATTTAACCCTTTATTCAAGAGCAATGGATTCCTCTCGCAGTACGCATTCTATTATTTCACTCTCCTCCGGTTCCTAACAGGTTGAGTATATTGACCTAACATTTATTTAGTCTCACCCATCGTATATCTAAGTCCCTTAAGATTGCTCCATAACAGAACCTACTCGAGACAAATTTAGACTAACCATATGACAGTGATGTGGAACTTTAATTCCTGCGCAAGGTCATGCTTTGGCATTAAATTCACACAATGGTCCTATCCAATAGACTTATCTCAAAGTATATCAATCTCATCACTCACGACCTCTACCAGTCGCGACAATTAAGATAAATTGCCTACTTTATTAAGTTAGAGTGATAGACAAATGAACCTTAATAGAATAAAGTGCCAACCTTTATTCTTGGTTCAGGACTAATGTTTTTGGTTGAAATATTAAATGTATCTTCTGTACTTCCAAAGTGCTCATTTAATATTTTTTTAAAGCAACCAATGGCACTTTATTACTGCTTTTCTTAAACAAGTTTGCAAATAATAAACATCGTATTTATTCGATAAATAAACAACTGTTTATTTATAATTCAGTCAACTACACTTTATTGGGCATAAATCCCAACACATTACTCCAAGCCCCAACCTGGGAGATGTTTGTAGATGGATCATCGACAGAGATCGGAGCCTCAAGAGCTAGAATTATCCTGGTAAGCCCGTGAGCACAATACCACTGCCAATCGATTAGATTCAAATTCCCAGCTATTAACAATGAGGCATAATACGAGGCTGTTCTGGAAGGGCTTAACACGGTAAAATCAATTGGAATAAAAAAATTGATTATCAAAAGTGACTCTCAGCTTGTCGTTAACAAAAACAGCGACGTCTACGAGGTCAAAGGAGAAGGACATTCCCAATACTAGGAAAAACTGAGCTCTAAGCCCAGCGACCTTGAATGGTACGAGATCTTGAGGATCTCTAAAGTTGAGAACAGCGGCGCAGATGCCTTGGCTAAGCTCGCTACAAGTAAAAAGGCCGACGAGCTAGGCAGCATTCCTATCAGAGAGCTCGCAAGCTCATCAATGGGGAAAAGCAGTGTTGTATCAATGGAAATCTAGCAAACTAGCAACTGGATGGATCCAATCATCCAGTTCTTAAAGCATGGAATAGCTCCTCCCAGGAGGTCGGCTCTGGAGGTTGCTTGTCCGACACAGCTTAGTCGCCCAGCGACCTAAATAAAGTCTCACTACCATGCAACTTGCATGCCCCATCATTTAAAAGTTGATACGACAGCAGCATTAAATGTAAAGCAAACATTTGTCTTCCCCATGTAGAACTAGTTTGCGTCTAGCCAAGAAAGTTTGACACAAGCTCTAGTTAAGTGTACTTAAGTAGGCTTACCATTGGTCAAGCATTTAATATATGCAATCATTACATACCAATTTGTACACTAGAAATAGGGAAAATCCCACATAATGTAGGACTCTCTTCCCTTATTCACAACATTTATGTCTTCTTAGCATTTATTCTCTCCATTTACCTCTCCTCACTCGTCCTTAACAACCTCTAAAATTCTTCATTTATTGCATACATCTACCTAAATTTGAGTTTCCTGCCAAAACAAATTTTTGTTGAGTCAAGGCAGATTTTGGCATCAACAAAAGTTATCCTTAAAAAAAAATTTTAAGTAATAAGTGAATATCGCTTGAAATAACGAAACAAAAGATATTAGAGGGTATAATGTTATGAAGAATAGAGTTAAGGATCTTCAATACAATAAAAATGAGTAATTAGTAAAAGTTGTTATGTGAATATATTTTCCCATTTTGTAAAGGGTAAATTTCACAAATGGTCTTCAACCTTTGCAAAAGTAACAATTTCATCGTTAGCAAAGCTAGCGAAACGCTTCAACTAAAGTTGGTTATAACTATGTTATAGCATTGTTCTGAAAATTGAATCAAGCCAACCAATTCAATTGAAAAACAAGCAACTAGCAGCGGAATAACTAGTCGAATTGATTCCAAATATATATATATATATATATATTTATATATAAGGAAAGTAGTATGTAGTATAGTTGTACCGTAATTTTCTAGCCAAATTTGCTTTTACAGGGGATATTTTAGACTTTTTACGTTCGTTGTGATAATTCTTACTGTCATCTATATCTTTCTTGTTATAATTTAAATTGATTTGATTAGATTTGGTTGTTCCCATTTCAATTTTCCCTTCTTTTCTTTTATCTTCCAGACAAGATTCTTTCTTTGAATTTTGTGATGACTGAGCTTTATTTAAATTAAATTGCTAATCGACCAATGAGATTTAAATTTGAAAAAATATCCGAGATTGAAAGAGCTGATTGTTATATGTGGTTTTGTTTGGATTTAATATCATATGTCATCTTTTATAATTCTTTTTTTTACTAAAACTATAATATTATATTTTAATTCTTCAAAATATAATATTATAGTTTTAGTAGTTTAAATTCAATTTTCCAAAGAGAAATTAAAAAAAATGAAATACGCTACATATATGAGATAAAATTGATTACCCTGATTTTAAATATAGATCACTTTCTATATATTTATATTTAATGAATGACTTCATACATTTATACTCAATGATATTTAAAAACTAAAATTAGGAATGCAAAATATCCTTTAAAAGCTATTTGGATTCTAGAATGAAATCAAGTAAATAGGGTGTTATTTATATAATAGTTTACTTTTTTTAACCTTTTTTAATTGCTTTTGTCGTATGCTCGAGTTACATCTTATTAGTTTACTATTTTATTAAATAGACTTTTATCAGATAAATATTAGAGATAATTTAAGTAAATTCTTGTAGACTATCAATAACCTTACTATTTGTTAAACAAAAATAGTTTATTTTAGATAAGTACATTTATCATTTTATTATAACCACTTATATTGAAAAGTTTTCTTAAATAATTAGACTGATTTATATCAAGTGCTTATTGAGTTACTTATTTTGTAATCAGTTAACAATCTTTTATTCTCGTCGTATAGACATTATTTGCATATCTCAAAATTTAACTATCTTTTATTCTCGTCGTACAGACATTATTTACATATCTCGAAATGTTTTAACGTATTCGCTCAGGAAATAATAATTTCTAATAAATATTTAATAATTAACATTTTAACGTTTATAAAATATCTATTATAATATAGTTAGAGCATCCATATTGATGCTGTTAAATTTAACTATTTATATAAGCAAAAAGTGCTGTTTAAATTATTGTTAAGTACCACATATACAAATTAAAGTTAACAACTATTAAATTATCACATATGATGCAGTAAACAATATCACTAAAATATACTCAAATCCAAATGACCCCATTATCATCAAAAGTTATTAGTCAAACTTTATTAATAAAGCTTATTAACTAACAACTTCATTAATAACCTAACTTAACATTATCAATATAGATGCTCTAAGTAAAACAATACTTTATCTCCAGAGGTCATATAATTGCATATCGTATCTACTTTAATATAACATGCATTAGTCTACGACAAGATAACAAAATATTACAGTAGACAAGTATCTATAATTATACGTTATTTAATCTTACGTATTTACTATTACATATAATTTGTTTTGGTATTACTCGTGGTGAAAATCTAATACTTGAGAATAGAAAAGATTTTGTTACTTTTTTAGGAAGAGGATTTTATGGAAATTAATTTATTTTAAATCAAATTTTCTTTAAAGTTTTAAATTTAAAGAAGAAAACATTTAAATTTTGGTTGCCACAAAATTTTAATGACAGCTAGATTTCCACCCATGCATTGCACGAGTAGAGTTCTAAAGGAATTTCATACATAAAGAAATTTGCGTATTTGTCATGTTTAATATCATAAAGAAATTAGAAAACACAACCTCTATGGAATTAATGTGCGTCATACGTTTGCAAGTAACATACAATCGATTCTTTTTTGATGACATAATTTTAAATTATTGTTATTAGTCTATTGTCATCTCGTTGAACCAATAATTTTTTTATGAATTCTTATTTTTTATTTCCTTTAAAGACAATAAAACTCCATAGCATAATTCAATATTAGTTTCACACACATGCATTAACGGACATACTATGCTTCACATATGTGCATTTCACGGACATATTATAGTGACAAAGTAAAATACAATGGAGTAAGAGAACATAATATCATGACATTATACAATCGAATAAAGTAAAATTGAAATCTATTAGATAAATATGAGATATATCTAGTCAAAATGTAATACGTAGATAGAGTTTCAAAATAAAATTATTAAATTAAATAATTAAAAGAAAAAATATAATAATATTGAAATCTAGATTGATATATTATCTATTTTCATATAATTCAAATCCATTAGGCAACATAAGATATATATCTGACCAAAATATAATATGTAGATAGAGTCCTAAAATAAGCATAGTAAATTAAATAATTAAAAACAAAAGTATAACAATAAGGAAAATTATAATAATTGAACTAATAATTTTTTTATTAATTCTAATTTTTTATTTCCTTTAAAGCAAAAACTCAATAGCATAATCTATATTAGCTTTACACCCTGTGTATTTACGGATGTCCTATGCTTCACACCCACCCGATTCACAGATATATTATGCTGATAGCAAATATGGGATATATTTAACTAAAATATAATATGTAGATAGAGTCCCAAAACCAAAATGTAATATATGAATAGAGTATCAAAGTAAAAATATTAAGTTAAATAATTAAAAAGAAAATATAACAATAAGGAAAAGTATAATAATTGAACTAATAATTTTTTATTAATTCTTATTTTTTATTTCTTTTAAAGACAATAAAACTCAATGGTATAATATATATTAGTTTCATACCCGTGTATTTTCGGACATACTATACTTCACACCCCGTGCGTTTCATGGATATATTATGTCGAGAAAGTAAAATACAATATAATAGGAGAACATATAATCATGAAATTATACAATCAAATAAAGTAAAATTGAAATATGTTAGGCAAATATGGTATATATATCTAACTAAAATGTAATATATAAATAGAGTTTTAAAATAAAAATATTAAATTAACATGTGGATAGAATCTCAAAATAAAAATATTAAATTAAATAATTAAACGGAAAAGTATAATAATAAAATAATGATGTCAACAAATTGGTTTTCTAAATATGCCAGACAAACTCTACCTTTATATATATATATATATATATATATATTTGATTGTCGGGCACAACTGGAAATAATTTTCTCGCTCATTGTCCAGCGTCTTTAAAAAACCAATTTGCTGATATCATTATTTTATTATTGTACATTTCCTTATTATTATACTTTTCTTTTTAATTATTTAATTTAATATTTTTACTTTAAAACTCTAACTATATATTAATTTAATATTTTTATTTTAGAGTTCTATCTACATATTTTATTTTAATTAGATATATATGTCATATTTGCCTATTATATTTCAATTTTACTCTGTCTAACTGTATAGTTTCATGATTTTATGTTCTCATACTATATTGTATTTTACATTCTCAACATAATATGTCCATGAAACGTACGACGGATGTGAAGTATATTAGTCCGTAAATGCACAGGTGTAAAACTAGCACGAGTATGAAACTAATATAGATTATGCTATCGAGTTTTATTACCTTTAAAGGAAATAAAGAATAAGAATTAATAAAAGAAATTATTAGTTCAATTATTATACTTTTACTTATTGTTATATATATTTTTTAATCATTTACTCTTCCGATATTTTTATTTTGAAATTCTATATACATATTATACTTTGGTTAGATATATCTCACATTTGCCTAAAAGGTTTGAAAATAGATAATATATCAGTCTTGATTTCAATATTACTTTTCCTTATTATTATACTTTTTTTTAATCATTTAATTTAGTATTTTTATTTTAGGACTCTATCTATATATTATATTTTGTCAGCATAATATGTCCATGAAATACACGGATGCGAAGTATAGTATATCTGTGAAATGTATGAGTGTGAAACAAATATAGATTATTCTATCGGGTTTTATTGTCTTTAAAGGAAATAAAAAATAAGAATTAATAAAAAAATTATTAATTCAATTATTATACTTTTCCTCATTTTTATACTTTTCTTTTTAATTATTTAATTTAATATTTTTATATTGAGACTCTATCTACACATTTTGGTTAGGTATATCTTATATTTGCCTAATGAATTTGAATTACATGAAAATAGATAATTTATCAATCTAGATTTCACTATTATTATTGTTTTCTTTTTATTATATTTTTCTTTATTATTATATTTTTCCTTTTAATAATTTAATTTAATATTTTTATTTTGAGATTCTATCTACGTATAACATTTTAGTTAGGTATATTTTATATTTGTCTAATATATTTCAATTTTACTTTAATCAATTGTATAATTTCATGATTTTATATTCTCTTACTCCATTGTATTTTACTTTATCATTATAATATGTCTGTGAAACGCACGTGTGTGAAGCATAGTATGTCCATAAATACACGGGTGTGAAACTAATATAAAATTTTGCTATCAGATTTTATTGTCTTTAAAGGAAATAAAAAATAAGAATTAATAAAAAATTATTGGTTCAACGAGATGGCGATAGACTAATAACAAGAATTTAAAATTATGTCAACAGAATAAAGAATTAATTACATTCTACTTGTCAATGTAAAATGTACAGTAATTCCATGCATATTGTGTTTTTTAATTTCTTTA
The DNA here is from genome assembly GCA_963692815.1 of Nyctanthes arbor-tristis. Taxonomy (NCBI): domain Eukaryota; kingdom Viridiplantae; phylum Streptophyta; class Magnoliopsida; order Lamiales; family Oleaceae; genus Nyctanthes; species Nyctanthes arbor-tristis. The sequence continues at coordinate 22,502 of CAVNYN010207269.1, read as the reverse complement.
TGACATTAAGCATGACAAATACAATTATGTTATATTTTATATATGAAATTCTTTTAGAGCTCTACTCGTATAACGTACGGGTGGAAATCTAGTATGTGTGTATATATGGAGATTGCAAATTAACATACAAGTAAAAAACCGTGCGTCTTTCTTGCAAATGATTTCCGAAGTCTTGTGTAGAACAATATTGCATTTTTCTTCGAGGATTTACTGTAGTCTCGCAAGGTCTCCCACAATTGATTAGAAATGATTTCTCAGTAGATGTAATTTCTTGAAAGCGTAAGAAGAAACTTCATGATGTGTTAGACTTTGAGTAACTACTGCATGAAGATGGTTTAAACTTTAAAATGGCAAACTGGTACTCCCCTATCCCGTGAAAATAGTCCATTATTCTTTTGTTGTCTGTTCTAAATCACAGTTCACTTTCTTTATTTATCCACTTTCTTTATTTAATTTCTTAGTTTTTTTATATACATCTATTTAATGTGCGTTGTTATCGACAAATAAGAACGATTAAAGTGTAAAAATAATTAAATGAAAGGGTATATTAGGAAAAACATTCTTAAATTCCACATTATCTCAAGAATATTAATTGTACTTTTTTAATCTATATGAAAATCAGAAGGGGCTATTTTCACGGGACAAAGTGATATTCATTTAGAGGTCAATCTATTATCATAATGGGATGTGGAGTTCATTTAGCACGGGTGTATTCTTTTATTCTACTAACTACTTTTAGATCTAATAAATGAACTTTTTTTAATCTATATCAAAGAAGACATATATGACTATTTTTTTTAAACAGAGGTAGTATGAGATAATAATTGACCTTTAACGAGTTAAATCCTTTGTGTAATGATAATAATTGAGGTAGTAATGATAATAATACGAAACTCGCTGCTCATCTATTTTGAAAATCTATTTGCACCCAGTTCGCATTTTTATGAGCCGAGCTCGAGCCGGCTCGCGAGCAGCTCGTGAGCTCATCATTTTGACGAGCCACTCACCAAAAAGCATGTTTGCGCTCGGCTTGCCCTTCCTAACACCTGTTTGTGCCCCAACTTAGATTGCTTTTTTGGCGAGTGGCTCGTCAAAATAAGAGCTCACAAGTGACCCCGAGCCGAGCAAAGCGAGCCAGCTGGCCAAGCTTTTAGCTCACGAGCCAATTTGCCAGCCCTATGTGCGATTCTATCTGAAGGTGTCACCAATTAAAAGTAATCTCTAAAATTTTGTTGCTTAAAGAGTAATAGAATTAATTATAGTGACCGATTTTGTATTTCTCAATCGTTAAAGGGGCCAATTTGGAATGCTGTAAAGATACTTCTATATATTGGTTATGATCCCCGATTAAGCATAGCCCGTAGGGTTTTCCTTTTCTCTATCTCCCATCAACAGAGAAAAATTAAAAAAGAGGAACTACTGGAATATCATAACCGATCAAGAAAACTAAATGGATTCAGCTATGTTTCCGCAATCTCTCTCTGTATTCTCTTTGATTCAACATGGGATTTAGATATCATGTTTAGGGTTATGAATATAATTATGGTTTTTATATGATTTCGCTTCGGTTAGTTTTTCCAACAAGTATGATTTTTATATGATTTCGCTTCGGTTAGGTTTTCCAATAAGTGATATCAGAGCCAATTCATGCTTGATTTCATTGAGAATTCATGAATTTTGAAGATTTTGAGCATTAATTTTGGTTTTTTATGTAACCTGAAATTATTAGATTATTATTCGATATTTCATGCAATTGGTTCATTTTGTTCCTGATATACACGTGATTAACGACCAAATACCAGTTTACATGCGTGGCATGAGATCCCATAATTTGTGATGTTGAATTCGTTTGTCGGATGTTGCATGTAGTTTTGGTACATGTGCATCAATGCGTTGATTAAATCGGTGAACAGTTGACAAATGATTTAGTTGGTGAATAGTTGAGGAATTGAATCAATTAATATATGTGACGTTCCATTTTTTCAATGGATTTCTCCAACTTTGAATTCAGCTTTGGTCATTTGGCAACCAATAATTTTGGATTCGTGCATGCATCATTCAATTTAATTGAATAATATTATTTATTTAGATTGAAGACTGGTCTTTAGTTTAATTGTCTTCTCTTTATTGGTCATTGAAGAAATAAGGATCATCTTGCATTTATACATACTAGATTATCACACATGCGTTGCACAGAAACGACATATATCAGATTATTTAAAAAATACATAATATGAAATTTTATTTATATTTTTTTGCATGGTGAAATTTTATAAGGTTGCATTACTCAATAAGGAGTAATTAATTTTTAACATTAACCAAGCAATAATATAATTTTTTTCTTGTCATATTAAGGTAACTATAGTTTACAACAAATTTTAACTCGATTGTTATCGTTAACTCAAATAAATATCATTTTTTTCACTAATTTAGATAAACGACACAATACGAAATAATTACTAATTGAGTGGTGTCGTGTATTCTGAAAATATTTCTTATTCGAAACCAATAAAGTCAGATAACATGAAAATTATATTAATTAATAATATATAAAAGTAGTCATATATAAAATAGTTGCAATTATTAATATTCATTTATACCGGGAAAATTAAGAAAAAAATTATAATTATAATTATAATTTTCAATTTGCTTAAACTAACAATATATATATTTAATTTCTATTAATTATACACTACAAATTTAAAAATATGTTAGACAATTGGATAATCAAATTCATCTATAATTTAAACAATTAAATGATAATAGTTATCTATTAGTTGCTAAATTTAATAGTGAAACTTATTTTAAAATGGTGAATGAATAATGTAAAAGTGAGTAAAAAAATTTAAAAAAATTGAAAAATCCAAAATACTACACAAATTACCGCAATATAAAATACAATGTCTAAAAAGACCCTACTGGCAGAATTTTTAGAGGGAAAACTGTGGTACAAAGGTACTGCAACTCTTTTCATTTAATTAATATATAGATTAAATCATCCTCCAATGTAATAATGACTACCTGGTCTCTATTCTAGATAAATAGAATCACTCAATTTAATTCTGAAATTGATTTCCAACATTAGTGAATGGAGAAAGATTATATTTTATTTTTTTTAGAAAGCGAATAGAAAAAGCTTTATGGAATTTAATCTATTTTAAATCAAATTTTAATTTTAATTATTTGTTTATTAAGTGAAATCAGTTAGATCTCAATTCATTCTAAATTCGACCTTCTAATCCTTGACCAATTACAATATTTTTTCTTTTTTGACAAGCCAATTACATTTTTTAAGTCAATGACCAGTTTTGGACTTTGGTTTTTCAAACATTGTTTGTTGTAAATAATTTTCAACAATATCACATTTTATAAATTTCATTAATGAACAAATTCTATTATTTCCAAGGCCAAATTCTGCAACAAATCAAGTTTTATACGATTTGGATCATAGCTTAAGAAAAAGTCTAAAATAACCTCATTTAAGACGGATTTGGCTGGAAAAATGCGGTAATGGGTACCTCAGACTTCACACCAGATATATATATATATTGCACTTTTTAAAGAGTATATTTAAAAGAATTTTTAACATTCACTAAAAAAAACTTTGATTTTAACTCTATAGTTTACTTGCTTCGAGAACAATGTATTTTATTCTTTATTTTAAATTTATAATTCATATTTCTATATGTTAATCACTAATGAGATTGAAGGTAGTTTTGATGTAATTAAAAAAAAAAGAAATAAAGAAAAAAAGATTGAATGTAGTTTTGTTAAAGCAAAAATGGAATATTGAAACTTGTCCATTCGTCTAATAAAGATAGTCCAGTATACTATTTTCATCTATTCAAAAATAATTATCTTGAGCATATTTTTAATTTTTCATTTTTTTAATATGTCTCTAATGAATGTACTCTGTCCGTCCCAAAAAGATAGTCTACTATTTTATTTTCATCCTTATCAAAAATATAGTCCACTTACCATAATGAATATGTATTTAATGTTTCATTTCCATATGTATTCCTAATTAATTACTGTTGTTCAACTATCTTTGCATTTAAAATATTTCAAACAATTAATGACACAAGAGCATATGTGGAAAAATAGGTTAAATTAAATTTTCTAACCATATTATCTATCAATCCTTAATCTACATAAAAATACTTACAGACCTATCTTTGTGGGATGGAAGGAGTATTTGTTACTATATCTGTCTCACAAAAATACTCCAACTCTCCTTTTTCATCTATCTCAAAATATAGTTTTCATTTTAGAAATGTAGTCGGAATATTAATTTTTTCTCATACCCCTATTTAATGTGTATTATAAGTAACAAAATAGTATTGTCATAGGTGTTGATGTCAGGTCGGTTGGGCCCATTTTGACCCAAACTAGAGCTCGACCCGACTTCAAGTCAGTTTTCAGCATTTTAAATCGAGACTGGCCCGATAGGAGAGTCAAACCGACCCAAATTGACCCACAACGGGTCAGTTTTGGTCAGGTCAGTTATCGATTTTAGACTCTTATTATTATTTTTTTCCTTTAAGTTCGGCCCAAATTAATAAAGGCGCAAATTTATAAAGGCCCCAATTGAAAAATAAATCTGAAAACCCTAATGTCATCTACTCATCTTCATCATCTACCCGCCTCCCCTCTCTCAGTTTTCTCTCAACGGCCAAGGCTTATCATGGCAGCGGCGGTGACGGCATAGCAGGCTGGCAGCGGCAACAGAAGCAGCAGCGGCAGTGGCAGAGGTGAACTAGCAGCAACAGAAGCAGCAGCGGCAGCAACAAAAGCGCAGCAGTCAAGGCGGAGGCGGACCGGCAGTAGCGGCGGAGCGTAATCCGCCTCAGCAGCAGCGGTGCGGTGGAGGAAGTCAAGTAGCGGCGCGGGGGCGACAGTCAGGCGGTGGTGGTGGCAAAATTTGAGTGGGTTGATGACTTGATTTATTGTAAAATGTGGGTTTCAAACTTTCAAATTTGTGTGGGATGATTCTAAATTGTAATTTGTAAGGAAGGTGGGAGTGGTAGTTTGAAAATGTTCAAGTGCAACGTTCAAGTTTGAAAATGTTGAATAATTAAATGATTGAATCAGATTTAGAATTTTCTTGGGCGTTGAAACATGTTTTTTTTTTTTAAAAAAAGATGGTTTTTAATTGGTTTAACCGGTTTGGCCAGCCAAACCCGCGAACCGAACCAAACCAACTTGGTTCGGTCCTTTACAAACCGCGAACCAACCCATAAATGTCAAAAATTGAACCGAACCGGCCCTAACTAGATTGATTCGGTTTGGTTTTTCAGCCCTATATTATCTATAGTGGAATATTTAATAAATGAATGATACATTAGAGCAATGATATTAAATTTTACCTCTCCAACGATATTAATTGCACATTTATTAATATTTATGAAAATTGAAATTAGACAATCTTTGTGTGATGAAAGTAGTATTACTTTGTTTAAAATATTCATACAAATAATTAATGAGACATAAATATATAATATAGAAAAATACAGGTAACATTTAATGTTTCAACTATATTTAATATTTTTCTAAATTTATGTGAAAAAAATATTGGACTATTTTTCTAGAACGGAAGGGGTATAAAATTTTGGTTGCCCTCTATAAAATGAGTGTGCAATTGAAATAACTCGGAGCAAGTCTCAATGGCTACACATCAAAGAAATTATCATATTATGAGCATGGCTATGGTGCTCTTGCTCCTGCAGCTGCATTTTGAGCTGATAGTGGCATCCCGCCCGCTGCAAATTGGTCAAGTATTGCCCGCGGCTCGAGCCCTCGGACTTCCAAAACAGCCAGCAGTAGTTCGTTTCCAACTCAACCGGTATAAGAAAGCACAGACATATGCATTCAGGCCAACTAATCCTGGACACAGTCCTGGTATGGGTCATCGATCACCATCACCAGTCTAATGTTAATTAGTCAAATGGGGTTGATTGCGGAATAAAATTTGTATGGATTGGGAATTCTGTTTTGAAGTTATTGTATAATTTTCTATGCAAATGCAATAATCTTTTTCTTTTTTCCCTTTTTCTTTTAAATTTGAGATTTGGTTTTTGAATTCTATTTTTTTTCTAAGGATTTTCTATTAAAAAGAATGGTCTCCCACAACTGATTAGAATTTAAAAAGAAAGAATGACCGAAATGTAATTACATAGGTTAATATAATTAATATAACTTTGACCTAAATTCCGGTTATGTAAATAATTGACCAACGATCGGACCGAAACGCAGACGCTAGGCTTGTAGAGTCAACTTCTCCAATTAAAAAAGGAATATTTTGTCTAAAATTGGAGGATATACAGAGTGACGTGCTTATGGAATGGTTAATCTAAGCAAGCTTTCTCTCTTTCTGGGTCATTGGGTGGGAACGAATTTTCACGCTCAGGTTCGATGCACATACAAGCTCTTGAAGGGTTTTCTTCGATTGATCGTTCTTGAAAACACTAGAATTAGGAATTTGGATATATAGTTTTATTTTGGGAGCCATAAATTGAAAATAATTCAATAGCTTAGATGTTTAGGTTTGAAAAAGAAGCGGTGATGGTAACTAGTGGCAACAATGGAGAGTCAGCGGTGGTCAAACATTAACGACGTCTGTTGTTGGACGATGAATTTGAGTTTAGGAGGCGCTGCACTGCATTTATGTTTAAGGTGTTTCACTCCTTCGAGTTTAGAATTTTCAGAAACCATTCCTTGAGTTTAAGGTTTTCAGATCAAGGAGTTATTCAAGGGGTTATTCAAGGAGTTACACATTTGACAAATTTTGGATACAATTGCAATTTTGAGATTTTAAGGTCCTCCGATGCAGATTTTTTACCAAAATCGATTTTGAAAAAGTGCTCGGTAGGTCCCTCTAATCTCTGGTTGCGGCAGAAAGTTCCCACGAAAATATTTACCTTTCTTATACTTATTAGTTTAATTTCCGAAATACGCTTGAGTTGGGTTATGGGTACTGTTGTCATCTTCTAATAGTAAATTTGTTTGACCTGTATTAATTGGGCTCATTTGCCCACATGATAACTTTTGGAATGAATAATAATACGTAGTACTATTGATACTTAACACTAATTTAGATAGTAATATTCACTCACATGTTATGAGTGGGGTTATACTACTCACTTTTTACGTATCACACATATAGTCGACACACATAGCGGTCATGAGTGTGTCACGTCAAGTCATGTCACCGTCACGTTAAAAATGAGCAGTGTAACCCCTCTCACAGTGGACTGATGAACAAGATTATTAATTTTGGTGGCAGCCAATCTATCTATCTATATATAATTAAGACTTAAGTCTCTGGTATTTTTTCCACTTAAAGTGAGCACCATAAAGGAACTGGTGATGTCATTTTTCATTTTTTTTGTTTGCTTGAATTTTTACTTATACATTTTCGAAAATCTCTTATATCTACTTTATCTCAAAAAATTAGAGAATCACTAACTTATTATGATTTTTTGCCCTAATTTTGGTTAGTATGTTTTCCATCCTAATCTTCTATTTTCGGGGACTTGGTATGATGCTGAAATTAGTCCATATTCATTTTGTGTTTGATTTCTTTTTCTTTTTTAAAGGGATATTGTGTTTGATTTGAAGTGATATGCCTTGTCGATTTTGTTTGATTATTTTTGGATAATTTCAACAATAATTTTTTCAAATGAATTTCAACTTTTTTTTTTTTTTGTAGATATACGGGGTATACAGAGAAGGGGAGGGAAATTTGGGAAAGGGCATGCGTGATTTAAACCTGAGACCTTCAGCTCGTAATGCAAGCATATCTTAACCGCTGGAATACAATTCGAACCACAATTTCAACAATAATTTTGAATTAATAGTTTTGTTTAAATTTTCTAAATAAAAAAATAACATTTTGAATTCTCGGGTTGACATTTATTGACTAGATTCTCAAACGCCATAGTTAACATTGATATTCATTTAGATTTCCATTTTTCCTATTTTATTGTTGGAGGGACAAAAAACACATTCATTCAAAAAACTAATTTATTTACCATTTTAGAAGGTATTGATTTTTAAATTACTAGAGATAAAATCAATATTTGAAAAAGTTGGGAGACACACTTGAATGTAGTTTTGGTACATGTGCATCAATGCATTGATCGGTGAATAGTTGACAAATGATTCAGTTGGTGAATAGTTGAGGAATTGAATCAATTAATACATGTGATGTACCATTTTTTAATGGATCTCTCCTACTTTGAATTCAGCTTTGGTCATTTGGCAAACACCAATTTTGGATTCGTGTTATTTCCAATAATTACATAGCATCATTCAATTTAATTAAATAATGTTATTTATCTAGATTGGAAGCTAGTCTCCAATTTAGTCGTCTCCTCTTTATTGGTCATTGAAGAAATAAGGACCATCTTGTATTTATGTATATTAACTCATCCCCCTAATGTAATGATGACAACCAGGTCTCTAGTCCAGATAAATTCCTTCAATTGATTCTAAATTCGACCTTCTAATCCTTGACCAATTACAATTTTTTTTCCTGACAAGCCAATTACAGTTTTTAAGTCAATGACCAGTTTTGGACTTTGGTTTTTCAAACATTGTTTGATGTAAATAATTTTCAACAATATCATATTTTATAAATTTCATTAATGAACAAATTCTATAATTTCCACGACCAAATTCTGCAACAAATCAAGTTTTATGTGATTTGGATTATAGCTTCTCTAATTAGATTGATCGGTTGAATTGATGTAACACTTTACATTTGTCTTTATTACACTGTTTATATTTTGTGAGTGTCTTATGATAATTTTAAATAGAAATTTTTCGTCATTCACGAGTATTAATCATATACAAGATTAGGAACATATAAAAATTAATGATGAAAGGTCGAAGATACCACAAAGTAAATTGTTTGTCGTATTTAGTCGTTAAGAATTTGCTATTGCTGTTTAAGTAGTAAGTGAAAATTGCAAAATAAATCCTTTGTCTTCTTGACAAGTACAACTCCTACCATTTTAATAATATTGTCACCATGGTCCTCAATATTTCATCACCATCACCATCACCATTATTGTTTTAACAACTCTAGTAAACGACCCGACTTTGTTTTTAATTACAAAATGTGATTTTGGTAAGCATTTACAAAAAGTGGGTTTATAAATGTATTTAAAAATTCAAATTTTATATAAGTGTCGAGATTTAATTGTGACACGTGAATGTAATGATTAAAATAAATAAAAGTTTACATCACGTTAAATATATTATTAAATGTGGTGTTACTATGTATTCAAATTTTAAATTTAAATTGGTTGATAAATAAAATTGATTTTTAAACCGCTGCTACACATGGTGTTTGACATATAATTTCACATACTTTTTTTTCATTCCAAGTCATGAGTGGCCATTTCACCTATCCCAGCACTTCGCTCCGTAAGAACATCTCCGATTACATGTTTATCTTAAAAGAATACTAGTCAATTACTTGTCGTATTTAGTCATCTCCGATTCTGAGGCATTGTCATATTTATACATCAAGAAATTAAACATTTTATTTTTCTACGTAACTATATCGTGATGGAAATTTTGTAAGATAATAACATTAATCATAATCACTAATTAGTTTAAAAGAAGAAAAATATTAATCTATAATTTACCACATATTTATCTACAATGTAAGAAAAAATTTAAAATAACCTCATGTAAGACGGATTTGCCGGGAAAAATGCTGTAAAGGATACTGCAGACTTCATTCCTTATATATATAGCACTTTTTAAAGAGTATATTTAAAAGAATTTTTAACATTCACTAAAAAAACTCTTTGACTTTAACTCTATATTTTACTTGCTTCGAGAACACTGTATTTTATTGTTTATTTTAAATGTATAATTCATATTTCAATATGTTAATCACTAATAAGATTGAAGGTAGTTTTGACGTTAAAAAAAGATTGAATGCAGTTTTGGTAAAGCAAAAAAAAGAATATTGAAACTTGTCCATTCGTCTAATAAAGATAGTCCACTATATTATTTTCGTCTGTTCAAAAAGGATTGTCTTGAGCATGTCTTTAATTTTTCCTTTTTTTAATATGCCCCTAATTAATATACTCTATCCGCCCAAAAAAGATAGTCCATTATTTCATTTCCGTCCATCCCAAAAATATAGTTCACTTATCATATTAAATATGTAATTAATCTTTTATTTCTAAATGTGCCCCTAATTATTATCGTTATTTAACTATCTATGCATTTAAAATATTTCAAGAAATTAATGACACAAGAGTATATATGGAAAAATAAGTTGAAATTAAATTTTCTAACTACATTACCTATTAATCTTTAATCCACATAAAAATACCTGCCAACCTATCTCTATGGGACGGAGAGAGTATTTGTTATTATATTTTTCCCACAAAAATACTCCAAGTTTCTTTTTTCATCTATATCAAAATATAGTTTTCATTTTAGAAATGCAGTTGGAATATTAATTTTTCTCATACCCCCTATTTAATGTGTATTATAACTAACAAAATAGTATTATTTAAAGTGAAATATTTGATAAATGAAATGGTACATTAAAGCAATGCTATTAAATTTTACCTCTCTAATATTATTAGTTGCACATTTATTAATATTTATGAAAATTGGACAATCTTTGTGTGATGAAGGTAGTATTACTCTGTATAAAATACCCATACATTAAGAGTATTTTTAAATAATTAATGAGACTTAAATATATACAAAAAAAATACAAGTAAAATTTAATGTTTTAATTATATTTAATATTTTTCTAAATTTATCTGTCAGACTATTGGACTATTTGTCTAGAACGGAATGAGTATAAAATTTTGGTTGCCCTCTATAAAATGAGTGTCCAATTGAAATAACTCCGAGGAAGTCTCAATGGCTACACATCAAAGAAATTATCATATCATGATTCATGAGCATGGCTACGGTGCTTTTGCTCCTGCAGCTACATTTTGAGCTGATAGTGGCATCCCGGCCGCTGCAAATTGGTCAAGTATTGCCCGCGGCTGGAACCCTTGGACGGCCAAAACAGCTAGCAGTGGTTCGTTTCCGACTCAACCAGTATAAGAAAGCACAGACATATGCATTCAGGCCAACTAATGCTGGACATAGTCCTGGTATGGGTCATCGATCAACACCACTAGTCTAATGTTAATTAGTCAACAATTTCAACAAGTTATGGGGTTGATTGAGGAATAAAATCTGTATGGATCGGGTATTCTGTTTCGAAGTTATTGTATAATTTTCCATGCAAATGCAATAATCTTTTTCCTTTTCTTTTTTTCCTTTAATAGTTGAGATTTGGTTTTCGCGTTCTATTTTTTCTGAAGATTTTCTATTAAAAAGCATGGTCTCCCACAACTGCTTAGAATTTAAAAAGAAAGAATGACCAAAATGTCATAATTACAGACGTCAATACAATTAATATAACTTTGACCTAAATTCCGGTTATGTCAATAATTGACCAAGGATTGGACCGAAACGCCCTAGGCTTGTAGAGTCAACTTCTCCAATTATAAAAGGAATATTTTGTCTAAATTTGGAGGATATACAGAGTGACGTGCTTACGGAATGGTTAATCTAAGCAAGCTATCTCTCTTTCTGGGTCATTGGGTGGGAATGAATTTTTCACGCTCAGGTTTGATGCACATACAAGCTCTTGAAGGGTTTTCTTCGATTGATCGTTCTTGAAAAAATTAAAATTGGGAATTTGGATACATAATTTTATTTTGGAAGCCATAAATTCGAAAATAATTCAATAGCCATTTAGGTTTGAAAAAGAAGCTGTGATGGTAGCTAGCGGCGACAATGGAAAGTCGGCGGTGGTCAAACATCAACGACGTCTGTTGTTGGACGATGGATTTGAGCTGCAGATCGAAGGAGGTGCTGCACTTCATTTATATTTAAGGTGTTTCACTCCTTCGAGTTTAGAGTTTTCAGAAACCATTCCTTGAGTTTAAGGTTTTCAGATCAAGGACTTGAACATTTGACAAATTTTGGATACAATTGCAATTTTGAGATTTAAGGTCCTCTGATGCAGATTTTTTCCCGAAATCGATTTTGAAAAGGTGCTCGGTAGGTCCTTCTAGTCGCTGGTTGTTTCAGAAAGTTCCCACGAAAATATTTACTTTTCTTATACTTATTAGTTTAATTTCCGAAATACACTTCTGGTAAAAAAAAAATTCGAAATACACTTGAGTTGGGTTAGGGGTACTGTTGTCATCTTCTAATAGTAAATTTATTTGACTTTTCTTAATTCGGTCCCTATGCTCACATGATAACTTTTGAAATGAATAATACCATGTGGTTCTTGACGCTAATTTAGTTGGCAACCAACCTATCTATATATATATATAATTAAGATACTTAAATCTCTGACAGGAATAGTAATGGGATAGATTTAGAGTGAGTATGCCTTCCCCGTGCCTCGTTAAGGAAATCCCCGCTCCATACCAGATTAAATTGGGTACAAGGAGGGAAGAGGTTGGGGGTGGGTACGAAAAAATTACCCGTTACCCACCCGGTTAAGGAAAAAATCTTTAAAAAAAAAGAAAAAAAAAGAAAAGGGAACAGCGTGGAGCGACAGCGGAGACTTTGGGATTGAGTGGACTAATGGAGACTTGAAGGTGAAGGGTTTAAGTTAAACAGAGATAGAAACGAGAGGAAGGGAGTTGATTTAGAGATAGGGTTTGGTTTGTCTTTGAATTAGTTTTTTTTTTCTTTTAAGAAAACTTAAATTTTGAATAAATTAATTATTGAGGTTAGTTAAAAACTTTTTGAATGAATTAATTATTGATGTTAGTTAAAAATTCAACAAAAAAGGTATTAGTTAAGATGATTAAAGTTTATTGTTTCATCTTGGGTATTTGGGAGCAAACCATCACCAACTCACTACTTAGGTTTAAATTTTTTTCCTAAAAAAAAAAAATAAATTGGGTCCGGTCGGGGAGGGTCAAGGCGGGCATTACCTGACCCCGACTCCATAAGACTTTGGAGTGAAATCCTTCACCCCCTACCCACCCCAATACTTAACAGGGCGGGTACTCGCTAGTATCGGGTAATACTCGTCCCGTTGTAATTCCTAGTCTCTAGTATTTTTTTGCCTAAAGTGGGCACCATAAAAGAACTGGTGACGTCATTTTTCATTTCTTTTTTTTTTTTGCTTGAATTGAATTTTTACTCATATATTTTCGAAAATCTCTCATCTCTGTTTTATCTCTCCAAATTAGAGAATCGCTAACTTATTATAATTTTTTGCCCTGATTTTGGGAAGTATGTTTTCTATTATGATCTTCTATTTTGGGGGACTCGGTATGATCCTGAAATTCAGTCCATATTCATTTTTTGTTTGATTTCTTTTTCTTTTTTTTTTTGAAGGGGTATTTTGTTTGATTTGTGGTAATATGCATTGCTAATTTTGTTTGATTCCTTTTAGATAATTTCAACAATAACTTTTTCGAATGAATTTCAACATTTTTTTTTGTGGGGATACGGAGGGGTATACAGGGAAGGGGAGGGAAATTCAGGGAGGGGCATGCGTGATTTGAACCCGAGACCTTCGACTCATAATGCAAGCGCATCTTAACCATTGGGGTACTATTCGAACCACAATTTCAACAATAATTTTGTGTTAATAGTTTTGTTTAAATTTTCTGAATAAAAAAATAACATTTGAAGTTCTCGGGTTGACATACATCGCCTATATTCTCAAACGTCGTAGTCAAAATTGGTATTCCTTTAGCTTTCCATTTTTCCTATTTTATAGTTGGAAGGAAAAAAACACATTCATTCAAAAAACCAATTTATTTACCATTCTAGAAAGTATTGATTCTCAATTTATTTACCATTTTAGAAAGTATTGATTCTCAATTTACGAGAGATAAAATCAATATTTAGAAAAATAAGGAGATACATTTCAATTATGCGTTATTCAAATAGTATTCATGTGAGAGCATACTGCTTAAGTTTCACTCAAGTTTCAAAGTATTCATACATTTCTCACATTACTGATTTTAAAAAATGAAAATTCCTCTATTTAGGATAGTATGAATGGACTTCTATTTAAGTTTTATGATACATATTGTGACTTTAATATCTCAATTCGCAGAATATACATCATACGTATAAGTTTTGTTCAAATGCAACTGTCTGGGTACCCTACTTAGAATTCGGGTATACTTATTTTGGATTTTATATTCTCGTACAACATACGGGTAAGAGACTAGTATTGTATTAAATGATATAAGTGAAATTAAATACTTGAACAAAAGACACACTTGATTTAATTTATAATTTAGTACCGCCTTAATATAGTGTCAAACACTACTAATACTAAATATCATTACTCTCTTGAAATGTGTGTCCAACGGGAACAAATCTAATTTCGTTTGAGCCAAAATCTGAACCTTAAGAGCTTATTTAATTGCTTGTGACTTCCCTTACAATTCCCTAGAAAGTTCATAGTATTTTGGACCTTCTACACAGCTTTTTGAGACCAACTTGTCAGTACAAAGTACATGCTTAGTAGGAAACTTTTCAAGGAGAACTAACATCTCTTTTATAGAGTGAAAAAGTGGCACATGACCTTTTGTTATTGAGAGATCAAGAGACCCGCCTCCTGATCCCCCAATAACAGGAGATCATGTGGTACTTTTCACTTTATAAGAGAGAGGTTAGCTCTTTATAATCGGACCGTGCTTAGTAGGGGCATTTAAGATAATTGTATGTCACGTCTGGTATTTCACAATATAACTTTGCTTTTGGGGATTTTCATATTGCTTTTGAATATTTTGGTCATTCTCATATTCAGAAGTGACTTCTTAGTAGTGGTGGAATTTCTTGAAAGGTAAAGTTCATGATGCGTCAGACTACCATAGGAAGGCGGTTTAAATGGCAAAATGACATTAATTGGGACGTTGATATATTGTCATAGTGGAATGGGGTGCTCATTTATTTGTCACGTAAACTTGTATTTAGCACAGATGTATTCTTTTATGGTATGAGATGATTGTCCTTTAACGAGTTAAATCCTTGTTTACTAAGTTACCAGTGCAAATTTTGCTTTCTTTTAAGCTTTCAGTTTTCAATTATCTTTTCCCTTAAGAAAATGGCAATTTTTTTTTTTATTCTTAATAAAAAAATATTTAGGTAAAAAAATAACTCAAAAAAGAGAGAAAACTTCTAGTGTTTAACCTTCCCCCCTCAAGTCTGTCCAATATCACACCAGTCACAGAGAGTATAACATTATAACGTCACGTATGGCACCAGTAGTGCTACATATTAAGATTGGGGTTCCATCTAACTAAAGAGTAACGGTAGCCCAAATAATTTCTATGTTGGATATTTATTTTATAATAATTTGTCAATGTGCTTGTTAACATACTTGAACTCCATGTGCTTATTTAATTATTAACTTGATCAAATTGTTCATTTGAACTTAACAAGCTTAGATGCTATATTATGATTTGGAGTTCTATTTTAAAATGTTAACCTATTAAGAGGGGCAATCCAGTTAATTTTATATTAGTTATTTATTTTATAATTTTCTAACGTCGAATTTATCCCTTAATACTAAATAGCATTACTATTTACTATTTACATGGTGATTTGTTTACTATTATAATTTGTAAATGCACTTGGGCAAGTCCCGCCACTTAATTAAGTACGGTGTGTAAGGAGGAATGTCACGTCGTCTAATGGTTCGGTACGTCAACACCTCATCCACGTCCTTGTCGTATGTCTTAGTCGCAATCGGATACCGTAAGTCTTACTCGCAATAGGCGGTGCCGGATGTAACTTACGTCGACTCGGGTCTTTCTCGTCCAAACGGTATGGCTTCAACATGCTTTCCGAAGACCTCGTGGATCTTCAAAATGTTGGGTCGGTCAAGGCGGTATGACACCTTGCCCATGTTAGGAACAAGAAGGAACGACCCCTACTTTGATTATTGGGAATTTTGTTGATGTAATTGGTGAAAATTAGTCACACGAATTTTACAATATTCAACTATCAAATATCTTGTCCTATGTTAGTGTGTTCTTCAATAGGATGTTTTTTTCCGGTCTTTGATAGTATATTCAATGTTCTATTGGTTAGAGTCTCAGTAGAATCCCTGAATCTTGGGAATTTTAGCTACATGATCTAGATAGAATTTTATGTGAACTTGTAAGTGATTTTCTAAGGAGAACTTACCTCTCCCCTTACGGAGTACTTTTTTTATGGAAATTTTTCATAACAACCTTCTGTGTATATTTTTAAAAGGTTGAGGACTCAAAAAAAAAAAATGTTCAAGGATAAAATTGTTTCTTATGAAGGTTGGGATCTTTCGCGAATTTTACCTTAATATTTCGTTATATATGAGTCAATCTTCAGGGTCGTTTGGTAGATGTTGCGTATTTATCATACAAACGATGTATTCCTATGTGATAATGAGATGCTACCCTAACTCAAGTAATTCAACGATACTAGAATGATTAATTTTTGTAGATATGTGATTTATATGTATAACTTTGAGTCTTTGATGTGAATACATATATATCATTGTAGGAGATTTAGAGAAGTAGAAAATACCAGAATAATAGTACACTTTCGAGATTCTCATTGTTTTGTTCAATTAGCTCACCTTAGTGACATCTTTGTATAGGTATGCATGGATATCGTGATCCCCCAGGACCGTGGACTGTAAACACTTTCGTTTGGGCATTTTTGAGATTTAAGTTACTATTACAAGGTTTTCTAATGAGTTAGATATAGCTCTTTGTACGAAACTAAATTACCAATTAAAATCAGTCCAGTCAAATGACAACACATTATTGACCCACCACCTCATTAATGTGATATAAGTTTTCACATTATTTTAATTATTAACTCAATCTAAAAAGATTACATGATGACACCTATACAAAATTTGAATTTTAAAATTCATTTACAAACATATCAACTACTCTATACAAAATTTGAATTTTAAAATCCGTTTATAAACATATCAACAACGGGGCCTTAGCTTTTTCCCATGGAGTAGGCCCCTTTTTCTGGCTTTGCAACTTAGTAGTTGAGCCACGTGCTTTGCATGTATTTCCGCTATAATTGTGTATGTATTAGTGGACATAATATCTTTTATTTCTGGATTATAGGTTGTATAATTTATAGGTTAATTTCACAAATCGCCCCTAATCTTTGAGTTAAGAATCAGTTTCGTTTCCAAACTTTTTAAGCAACACTTTTGTCCTTAACCTTTAAATAAATGCACGTAAATTGTTCTTTTTATCACAATTCACTGAATTTGGATAGTTACACCTTTTACTTTTTTAATTTTAAAAATGAAACATTTAAAAATATTAAAAATAAATTTTTTTTTTACCCCACCCCACCCCAACCAAGGAATCAAATGGCCGCTGGAAATGGCAGAAAGGATGTTGTTCCCGGCGGCCAAAACAGGGGGGGAGGAGGGTGAACCCCCTATTTTTGCGACCGATTGTTTTGTGCTACTTGAGCTTGATCTCCAATGGCATTAAAATTGTTTAGGATGAATCCTACTTCTTTTTCATCTTTATAAGAAGCATCAACAAATTTTTTAGCCTTAATAAAATGCTGATTGATGTAATTATTCATCACAGCGATTCAACATAGGTTTTGAGATCTTGTACTGATTTTAGAATTATCAAAAGTATTTCTTTTAGTTTAGTTATTTCTAAATCAATACGGTGAATATCTTTTTTAACAAAAAGTTTTGCTGGTGTAAAAATAGAAAAGATTTTTAATAGATTTTCTTGTTTTTTCAATAAATCTGAAATCTTTTTCTCAGATAAAAGGTGAAAACTCTTTTAAATAATCAAGAATTTTAGTCAAATTTAAAAGATTTTTATTTAAATTTTCTATAGTTTTAAAATCCATAAAATGTTTAAACAAAAAGATTTTAATATCTTCCAAAAGAATATAGAATATCAAAAGTTTGGTCAAACTCTTGATAAAAATCTTTTTGGTTAGTTGGATTGTTCTGACTAAAACTTCCAGGTTCAAGAATAGATCTGGGAGGTGAAGATCACTTTCCAGTCTTGTGATTAAATGGGTTGAGTCAATCCTTCCCTTCTAAGGTATCTTTTTGGGGGGAAGTCTTCAATTTCTGGTTCAATTACCACTACTCCGCAGAATAGGAATTTATTATCTAGATTATTATCTAGAAATGAAAGAAGTCCTATTGTGTTGGAACAAATCGCCGATTTGCATAGAGATATACAAATCTTTTCAAAGAAAGAAATTCAGCTTATGAATCTTTCAAACCTGTATAAAATGGATACTTGGAGATTTCAAATTAGTTTATATTACCACTCTAGAGAAGAAACTCTTAGCGTTCTTACGGGAAGCCAAGAAGTTCTGACTTTAATGTCACCACAATCTGCCACCGAAACTTAAGCGAAAGCATAAGTTTATTCATTTTGACCTTCTTGTCATTGGTATTAAAGTCTTAGCTAGAAAATGACTTGGAGCTAAAGCTTTAATAACCTTACTTGACACCCAAGATCCCAAAATTGAAACCTCCGATATGGATATCACAGAGTTAGATCTCAATAATAATATAGGTATTGCCTATATTGCCCCTGACAAATTCTTGAAAACTATTCCAGAATTTGTTCAGAATCTGAAACTGACAATCCAGACTAAAGGATTTGATGGCTGGATTCGTAATAATCTGGTTGTAAGTATTAACTTTGTTGACAAAACAATGAATAATTGTAGCACCAGATGTAGACTCAAAATTGATGGAATCATATCTGCATTAGAATCTTCTAGTGTTAACTTTGTTGACAAAACATATCGCTGTGCTTTTTGTCCGGGTTTTTTTTATCTCTGTCTCTACTCTAATTTCTGTACTTATTATTTTAAATTGACTGTTTGCTTAATTAAAATTCTGGGCTTTAAGCTATTACAAGTAAGAAAGATGATGTACTCTAGGAAAATCAACACAAAATCATCTTGTGTTGTAGCAGTAGCATATCAGTAAAAGGGAAGAACTGACATTATCGATAAGATGGAATTAAAATCTGCTTTTTTTTTCGGAGGAATTATATTTAACCATTTTATATGTATGCAGATTTTATATTGACAATATTATATGTTCAGAAAGTCAGTTATACTTTACACTGTAGAAAAATATCTATATCCATATAAAAATTAAATTCTATCAATACTTGATCAACCAAGTTAATTTATCATAACCTTGATCAAAGGTCTAATTCCCCACTCCTATAATTCCCTTGGTAATATTAAAAAAAAAAAGTAAAAATAATAATTAAAAAAAATGAGATACAAATTCTACCAGAAGTTGTTATTCTACAACAATATTCATATGTTTTGTCTGAAAAAAAATAATATTTTTATAATATTCAGGGTTACAAATTTTAATGAGCCACTATTCCATTTTCTCCAAAATTTTATGTCAAGTTACTTATATCCAATTACTAATATCTAGATACTCTACATTCAATCCATATATATTAATCAACAGTTTATCTGGTACAATTATTTAATTGTCTGGCATAATTGATAAAATTATTCCCGCCTAGAAAATGTATTGCACCATAGCTTAATTTGTCATATTCTACTTTTGGGCTTTAATTCAATTTCAGGGCTTTATTTCGCTCTTCCGATCTTTCTTTTTTTCTTTTTTTGGATCCTAAATGCTAGCCCTTCTGTCATTTCACCTATTTCAACCATCCATATATTAATCAACAATTTATCTAGTATAATTATTCAATTTTCTGACACAATTGACAAAATTATTCCCACCTAAAAAATGTATAGCACCGTAGCTTAATTTGCCAGATTCTACTTTTGGGCTTTAATTCAATTTTAGGGCTTTATTTCTTTTTTAAGGTGTTGCTCTTGTTTCGCTCTCTCCATTCAGATTATAGATATTACTAGTTAAAAGCTCACTGATGGTTCTTATCTTTTGCTGTGATTTCCATGTCATTGCTAATCCCCATTTTTCTTACTAGAAGAAAAGGTAACTGGAGGTGATAGACTTACAGAAAATTTCGACTTTTTCTAGTAGAAAATAAATCTGTCTCTCTTTGTTCCCATGGACAGATCTTTCCATTATTACGAACAGAACATCACATGTACTTTGGAAGCTAGAAAGGATAGGAAAGAGTGAAAATTTTTAAAAGAAACACCTTTCAGTTCTTTCTGCCTCTCTTGAGTTGAGTTCAAACATCTTAAAGTCAAAAAGACTTCGGGATCCTCAACAAAACCTTGACTACATTTCTTCACTTTTTAACATTATCCTCCGACATTACACACTCTAAAGCAAATAACTGGTGCTGTTAAGTGATTCCATTGCCCACTACTTTCAACATACACCAATCTTAAATCAAAAGAAATTTGGGAATCCATAGGAATATAAGGGCACAACAACAGAAAGCTAGGATTTCGAGTAAACCTTATTCTTCGGCTTTTCGCTAGAAATATTTAACTTAGCTTGATTTAACTGTATGGATAATTCATGATCTAGGAATATGGATTTGTATTCCATTTAGCTTAGTATAGTGTATCACTTGGAGAATGATAGTTGGTGAAGGTTATGATTTATCTATTGCTTTGTTGTGAATTCCATGTTACATGGTGAATATTCTACTCTTCCTCTATGCTGTATGCTATCATTTTTAGTGCTTACATGTTACATGGATAATGGGCTTGAGTTATTCTCTAGGTATATGTGGTTAGTTTGTCATTTATCGTTAGATAAATGAATTTGAGAGATTATATTCTCATTTGCAGTGCTTGTATGGTGAATAGATTATGTTTTCATAATAATTTCATTATTTTACATCTGATACTTAGAAATGAGCTTTGTTATGGTGGCGTACTCATGATAGAAGTATTTAAGTTACTTGTGGCATTTGGTAAAAATTGTTGTATTGTTAATTCACAAGGTTTCTGGATTTTTCTAAAATCTTTTGGCTTGAAAACTGAAGCTAATTTTTTCTAAGTCCATGAGTTGGGGGCTCATATCAGTAACATATGTGCGTTAACTAAATCATTTTACACTTAAAACTATTGCTTCTACTTGTGTATGAGAAGACACTCTGTCAGATGTTTATTTACGTTCTGCGCAATAACAGTTGTCTATTTGTCATGTTATCCAGATTTTTTGCTTTTTGTTGGGCCAAAGGGCTTGGGTGCATTTTCCTACCATCAATATAATTGTATTTTCATCACCAACGTTGGTTCTTCTTGTTTGGTGGGGTGATTATGATTATGCCTTGTTGCTGTCTCCACAAATGGGCACTCATAGCCATTGGCAAAGGCACATGTGTTGCCGCGTGATTCTACTATGATTGGAAGTTCAACAGTTTTGGGGTAAAGGATTAAGCAGCTTGTTTGTATTTGTACATATATAAACGTAATTTGGCTGATTTTGCTAATATAAACATGACTACATTGGTTACTTCTCCTTTGGCTACAGGACCCAAACTTGATGTGTGGCATAATTAGCATGTGTCATGACTATATGTAAAGGTTTCATGTAACTAAAATTTGAAGAACATTCTTTTGCTATCATATTTGCAATGGGACTATTTTTTAATTCTGATTTTGAGTCTTTCATACGACAGTTTATATAGCAGTCTTTTTGCTTCCCATAGGACTCTATAATACTTATATTATAAAACACTAAAATCTCAATCATCCAAACATTTTGTTTTTATGACAAATGTCTTTACATATTACTCATTCTTCTCGATTGAGGTAAATAGAGATTCTTTAATATATTTGTTGATGAAAAACCCATGTTATCTTAATAATTGCGGTATGTTAAAACATATACTGATTGAGTGTGTAATGCGAATTTTAAGTGTATTTTTTTAAGTTTACAGAGACGATGTTTATAGAAGTATATTCTTATATTTTTATATGAAAATGAAAATAATTTTGTCGAACTCTATATATATTCTCGTATTAGCTAGGTATGCTAAATTAAAGTAAATGACATCAAAATTAATTATTACACGACAATCTTTCAATACATGAGAGGTACGTGAGTGACAAAATTGATGTACTATATTTCAATTTATCTTATATCTTATTTATATCATTTACTCTAACGATACATTTTTTTTATAAACCACTTGTGTTTAATCGAGCCCTATGGTCGGCCCACTGCGGTATACTAGTTAATTTCCTCTTATCTGAGAAGGAGAAAACATAGGAGAGTGATTATTGATATGCAATTATCTCTAATTTATGGTTCACCACGTACAACTTGGCTATGCTCGGCTATGACAAATGAGAACTCTAGACCCTTACTTATACTCCCACCTTGTCAATTTAGTCCGAGGGCTATGATAGACATGTTAGATGTTTATATATCAATATAGTGTTGAAGTATCCTATCCCACATTAGAATGGAAAAGAAGTTGTGATTATATCCCACATTGATATCAAGAGTTGTCAACAAAACTCTATCCGGTCTGAAGAGTTGC
>CAVNYN010207268.1:7676-30323 GCA_963692815.1 Nyctanthes arbor-tristis | reverse complement strand
GTTGCCACATGTCAAAAGGCGTAAAGAAGGGAGTTTCTTTTATAAGTTTATTCTTTTGAATGTTTAGTATATATTGCGATATCACTAAGTCTCTCAAGCTATACTAAACTCTTATCTGTATTAGTGGATTGTTTGTCTCATGGAAAGGGTGCCTGCGGTTTTTTCCAGTTGAATTTCTGCATCAACAATTTTGGTATTATTTATATTCCGCATACATACCCGAGCTACACATATATATGTCGCATAATACTTTACACTAGATTAACTGTTTAAGTAGCTAGGCATGATACATCTTGATTAAAGTCTAGATAACCACACATTCGCAGTGGCCACACAAGCCAACACCTAGATGAAGGCCCTTGGCAGGAAAATTGTTAGCGCAGTCCCTATGCTTCTTGCTTTGGTTCAAATTGGTCCCTAAATTTTTTCTTGATCAGTTAAGCCTTTTAAATCATATTTCTTGACAAATTGACCTCTAACCTCAATGAGATTGATCATCCTTTGTCCTCACTCGTTCATTCCAACTCTAGCATTCGCTAATCTCATTATTTGCATTTTAATCCAAAAGTTTTGAATAAGTTCCGCTTCATTCAAATTTGGTTCAAAATGGCCCTGAAAGCTTCTAAAATGCACATTTTGGCCCTTCAAAAATCACGTGAACATCAATTTCATTTTGCTTCAACCCAAGTACGAGGCGAATTTGATTCTCATCATCTTCTCTACTAGTAATTTGAGCTTCACTATGTGTTTGATCAAACTCTGGAAAAGCAAATAAACAAGCGAGGATTTCAGAACAATGACTGCCAACAAACCAAATCTATACGTAATCCAAATTGATCAAAGCAACAAACTCAACTCATAAGTAATAACAATTTGGGAAAAAGGAAAAAATTGATCAAAATCAAAGTTATTTGATTTTTGTTGATTGCAATGTATGCACTTCTAACTTGACGAGTAAGTAAACCGTGTGTTGCTCATTGTAATAATATATAATGTAATATACAAAATCCTAGTATAATAAAATAATTAATTTTAGACCATTTGGTTCCTATATGCTTATTCATAATATTTAAATATATTTAAATTTATAGTATGATTATTGCATGCAATAAAAAGATTTATAATCATTTATGATTTTTTTATAAAGTATTATTTATGCAATACACTTATAAAATATTACTTTGAAGAGATGACCTATGCTTGCTTTGTTTAAAATTGATTACAATAAACAATAAATAATAATAGACTAATCGAAATTAAGGAATTAAACAATGTTGGGTAAGAAGTGAAGATAGAATTATATTAAAAAAATTTCAAATAGGGGTTACAATTTATCACACTAATTGTTTTAAAAGAGTTTGGGATAAGAGTTACAATTGTAATTTCAATTTCAAAACCTTTTATTGAAATAATTGTTAAAATTAAAATTAATCACAATAAATACTACAGTAAAGATTAATCTTGAAATTAAATGGAAATTAGAAGCAATAAAGGCTAAAGATTAATACGATATTGGAATTAAATAGTGCATTACAAATTATTACATAATTATTTGTGCGTGTTGTTAAAGAAAAACATGTTTCTTGAGAAATTATTTGTGCTAAACTAAAATAATTAAATAATTTGTTGTGTTCATGCCTAATAGTGTTTTATTATTTTGAATCATATATATTAAATTTCACATTATTTTGGCTTCTACATATAAGTTTTTGAAGCACGTAATGTAATAACTAAAAGTAGTAGCTTGAAAGATAACCTATGTTGGCTTAATTAATTAATTTGTATTTAATATTATAATTAATAGATTGTTATAATAAATGAGAAATAATAAGAAGTACGGACAAATTGGCAAAATATTAGCTTGAAGGATAATATATAGGGTAGTTATATTAGCACTACAAATTTTACTAAATACACCACAAATTAATTGTATTGAAAATCCTTACTGTTTCAAAGTTTTATGTCCATAATATCTTGATCGTATTTTTCATCTTCAAATTTTAACCGGTTAGCACATCTTTAATCTTTGACAACAATTTTCTTTCAAAACACATTGTTCTTTATATATAAAAAAATAAAAAAATAATTAAAATAAAAATGTGATAAATTATTTCTTATTTAATAGTGGGCTAATATAAATTTTGTAAAGAAATAATCAATACCGACATAAATGGAAAGTTAATGATAAAAATATGGGGTAAAAAAAACTTGGAATGTAATTACTATAATGGCTAAATATTAAGGACCGCCCTTTCAAATAAAATGTGATGTAGATATAAAAAATGTAGTGTAAATATAATTAGCCTAACATATATTAGCTTAATTAATTTGTATTTAATATTATAATTAATGGATTGTTATAATAAATGAGGAAGAATAAGAAGTATGGACAAATTGGGAATTAAAATAAAAAGAAGGGATAAAGGTGGAATCTAAATGTTTTACAAGGATTCCACT
Source organism: Nyctanthes arbor-tristis (assembly GCA_963692815.1). Classification (NCBI taxonomy): domain Eukaryota; kingdom Viridiplantae; phylum Streptophyta; class Magnoliopsida; order Lamiales; family Oleaceae; genus Nyctanthes; species Nyctanthes arbor-tristis. The sequence continues at coordinate 27,866 of CAVNYN010207268.1, read as the reverse complement.
TTTTATATATTAGTGATTATTATTACAGCCTCTTCGGATATGCTCTGTCACAACACATCACTTTTACCTTGTGGTGACGTTTCATATTACAACTGGCATATATGTTATTCTCAAGACAATCTCTCATGTACATTAAAAAAGCACAACATATCCACCATATCGGTAAGTTATATGTGTGTGACCCGGACTTGATATGAGTCTGTTAAAATGGCTACCTCAAGGCCTATATTTTTCGAGGCCAAAAAATCTGAAAAATTGTTTTACGACTAACTAATAAGATTACAACTATTTGAATAATGTGTTGAAAGTTTTATTTAGACTAATGGTAAAACTTTTAGCTCTGTTTATGGAATGTTAATGGTGCAAATGCTCATTACTTTATCACCATTAATTTTAGTTTTAGCAGTTTGTGTAGTCTCAATTTTCTTTCAAATTATTTATATAATTTTCACATTTATTAGAATTCATTTTATAGATAAGAAATATTTGTCTTTCTTTTTTTTTTTTTTAAAATTTGGGTTGTAATTTTTTTCAATAATGCAGGGGGCTGTTCAACATAATATTAAAGTTGTATGTAATATTTTTAAAAATAACAAAAGTGTAAAATAATTGTAAAAGAGCCATTAAAGTTTTTAGAAAACATATTCTCATATAAAAATAATATGTAACTAATTTCTCAATATTTTTTCTTTATATTTGCCAATATATTATGGAAAAAAAAACTTTAAACATATGCTTTAATATATTGGCGTATGGGTCTTATTTCTATGTTTTGACTTACGGCCCCAAAATTTCTAGAGGCACTATGTATTTTGTTTCTATTTCTTCATTTTTTTTAAAATAACGCTTGATTTTATGGAATTCACACAAATAACCCCTTTTTCTATAGAACCCAAAGGGCTCCCTCAAAGGTCTGAGTTGGCTGCTAATTTGACGATAAATGGGCTCCACAGTACTCCATGTAAGCCATTTTTCACCAAAATTACACGACCCCACGTAAAAAATTTAAAACCAAAAATCTCCTAGCAAATATTTTAGTAGGATTTAGTCAAATTAGTTATTTTAGTGGGTAAGTTTCTTAGTGGTTAATCCAACATGCACATGTATTTTGTTTATCATTTTTCTAGAATTTGGCTTAGATGGTAAGTGGATCGATTTTTCTGTAAAGCCGACGAGGGCTTCTTTAAGGAGCTAAAGGCTCTTACATGGCAACCAAAATAGCAAAAAAGTGACCATGTTTTACACCAACTCATTTCCCCATTGTTTTTTCACCTGGGTCCACCCAAAAAGTTAAAACCAAGTTTTTTCCCACCCCACCTCCTACTTCCGATTCTAGATAGTCGATTCCAGCCCACCATCCCTCTTCCTCCTGATGAATGAAAAATTTCATCCCTTCTGTTGATGGTAAATTAAGCTGGAATAACCATCTTGGCAATAGATCAAAGTAAGTTACGGTAAATTAAGACAGCAATTTGCTTTTAAGAACACATTAGAAGTGGGAACTCGGAAAGGGGAACCCAGTAAGCCTTGAATTGAAAAAATCCCCATTATACTTCTTTTGAATAGGTATATATAGCTAAAATTCAAAATGGAGCACTTCGTGGCATGTATTCCATGTGACGACCCACGTGGCCTGCAGTATCCATGTGTCATGCCAACTCATCAACGTATATGACGCAGATCTAGCGTTCTTGCCTAGTGGGATGGAGTTCGGTAGAGTCCTAAGCCCAATCAGTTACTTATTACGTTGAGGTAAACCTCTATATTGGACTTAGGTCAACAAACTGCCCCCGAGTCCATTCTTTGGGACAAGGTTTAATACTCCAATAGTGAGCTCGTCGTCTTCTTAAAGGGCTTCTCTTTACATCTTCTTTGTTTGTAACGAAGCATCTCTAGGACCCTTGTTTTAGATAAGGTTACACATGTCAGTTGATAGGCGATTCGCCATCATAGGGAAGTGCCATAGCCGTCATGCGTCTCAGGAAGGTGACGCGTCAAATCAATTCTAGAATCTTCTTGTAGGGTTTTTTCTCCTTATAAATAGGGCTTTTAACCTTCCTATCCCTTTTTTACTCGGTCATTTTTCTCTGTTTTCAAAATTTTCCTTTTTGTCTTCGCGCTCCTTCCAGTCTTTTCTATCTTTCTCCTTCTTTTCTCAGGTAATAAATTCCTCAGTTTTTATTTTCTTCTTCTATTTTTATTTAGTTCTTAGTGTTTTTGGTTGATATGGTGAGTGAAACTGGAGAATCTTCTCAAAAGAACCCAGAAAGCAATAAAAACCTTGTCAACCTAGTTCCTCCAGCCAAATTTGATGATTCGAATTCGGTTGAGATAGTTCAAGATAAAAGCAAAGAAATAATGGTTGAGGTTGAGAGTGAGGAGAAGGAAGGTGGCTCTTCGGTTGATGAATCCATAGAAAGGCTTTGGAGAGAGATTGAATACGCCGAAGGGCTGGAGATCGATATGGAGAATGATTCTTTGGAGGCCATTCCATTGGCTATGAGAGAACGTACAAGAGAGGCAGGTCCGTCTTGGTATGGTGACGGTGTCTTGTGCCTGCCTGAACCGCGGCCTGGGTATGAGTCCCTTTTTTCCTGTAGAACTATACCATTTGTGGCTACCAATGAGGAGCTCTTGTTCTGGAAGTGGAAATATGGGATTCTGTATTCCGTCCATTTTTTCCTCCCTTACTATGATGAAAGGGCAAATTGGCTTCCAGAAGGACGTGTTGCTGCCAATGCCCACATGCTAGAGGCAGGTGTCCGGCTTCCGCTGCCCAAAATAATCACTGACCTCTTTAGAGAGTGGGAGTTTGCCCTAGTTAGATCGTGCCAAATGGCTAGAGGGCCATCAATACTTTTTTTGTTCTGTTTACTTTAAGAGAATACCGAGTCCCCTCTTTTGGCGAATTAAACTATCATCATGAGTTCAGGGCGTGTGATAGTATGGGGTCCCGATGGTTCTACTTTATGAAGAGGCAGGGCCAGACTACCCTCATTACAGATTGGCTGGACTCTATAAAAGATTAGAAAGATAGGTAGATCTTTGTTGGAGGTGATTGGGCACCTTCAACCCGAAGCAGGGAGCCTGGAGTTCCCATCTTTTACCGTCCCAGATGGCGTAAGTAGGAAAAGAATAATTGCCTAAATTTTGGATAGTTAGTTTTATCTAATACTTATTCATTTTTCTTTTTCAACAGAGATTCCTATTCCTCAGGTGAGCACGGAGTATTTGAAGCGAGTGGAGACTATCACTGTGCTTGGAGGATCTCTTAGCTCTTCCAAATATCTTTTGACTAAAGAGCATTTACTCAGAGCTGGTCTTTCCCTAGCTCCTATCGTTGGAGGACAACAAATTCACTGAGGTAATAATTAACATTCTATCTCTTTGTTCTTCTTTTTCTTTTCTTTTTTTTTTTCTATTTAACAAAGTTTTCCTTCATATTTTGATCCATTTCGCAGCTCTAAGGATTCTACGAAAGATTCCTATTGTCCCTAGAAGAATGCCTCCCAAAGACAATCAAACCATAGCACAAAAAGTAACCGCTCAAAGGCTATCCCCAAAAAGAATGTCCCAGATCGGAATGGGACTCCACATAAGACGCGGCCTGATGACAATTGTTCTAGTGAGCCTCTCAGCCAATGCCCTCGTACCAACTCCCTTTTTCATCGACCTGAAGCTAGCAGGTCCAGTGGCACTGACCCGCAAAAGACTGGTGGAGATCTGTCCCCAGTCCATCATGGGGCTCAAAGAGAAGGTCATAGCTGACAATATGACTTTGAAAGATACTGAAGTGGCCGACCTCTCATACATGGGCAGAGGGCTTAATTATCAAATGAAAGCCATACTGTAAGCTTGGGAGAAAGAAGAAGAGCTGGAGTGTTTGAAGGAGACACTTTCTAAGACTAATGATTCAGAAGGCAAAACAATTGTTGAGCTGGAGAAGTCAGTGGTGGCTAAGAAGTCAGCAGGGGAAGATATTGAAAGAGGTCACGCTGAGGAGCTGGCAAGAAAAGTTGAGGAGGCACGTGGCTTGGCTGTAGAAGCCTACAAAACTTCTCTCGACTACTGCACTGATCTCGACTATACCTTTGTAGTGGCTTATAACAAGATCAGAAGTAGTCTCAGCACCAAGAAGCCCGACCAGCTAATTGAATTCCTTCAGCAAGAATTGGCTAAGTATAAGAGGTCTTATGGCCTGGAAGACACTCCAGCTGAAGAGAATGCAGGGGCATAGTTTGCTAGTTTGGGGGTTCATTTTGTGCTTTTTTATGTAATCATTAGGTGGGCACGTAATTTTACATTAAGCTTTTGTAGTCAGCCTTGTTTATTTGTATTATCTCTGTCTTCTGCCACTGAAGTCCTCCAATTTAAATCCATTTCACTTCATTTGTTTTGAGATCTTTCTTTAATATTATTAGAATCATGAGTTCGCATGAGTTTGAGAGGTAATTCATATTTAGAGTTCAATTTTTCCTCGGAATTGGTGACTCAGATTTGGGCCATGATAACACCGAACTTATCCACTTGATGTAATTATAACATGGAAACTAGTATCATCTATACAAGTATGACCTAGACAAAATACACCCAGCTGAGAGTTTTGGGAAAAAACAATGTTTCTCCAAATTACGATGAAGGTATTTTTGATTTACAAAAGATGACCAGCTACTAAAAATCAAAAGAGGACTTCCCTTAGCTACCAATAATATTTTTTGAGGTGTTAGGCATTCCATGGATGAGGTGGAGGGTTGCCATCTAGGTTTCAAGGAAGTAAGAACCATTCAGTAAAATTCCAAATACTTTGTAAGGTCCTTCCGAAGTCGGCGCAAGCATTCCTACAGCAAGCTCTTTGATGTTTTGAAATGCCCTCCTCAAAACCGAGTTGCCAACATTGAAAGCTCAGGTTTTTACTTTGGCATTGTAGTAGCGAGCACTTCTTTGTTTATAGGAAGTGTTTCTTATGGCAGCTACATCTATTTTTTCTTCAAAAAGATCTAATTCCAATGCCAACAGTTTCTTCATTTCTCTCTTTCTCAAAATGTTTCACTCTATACATTGGGAATTCCATTTCAATAGGGATCACAACCTCAGTCCCCAAAGCTAGACTAAAGGGCTTTTTCCTGTTGAAGACATGGTGGTAGTTTGGAAAGACCATAACATAGTTGGTTGTTCTTCAGCCCATCTTCCTTTCAATCCTTCTAGGCTTCTAGCTTGGCTTTGAGAGTGTGCTTGACCACTTTTTTTACTGCCTCAACCTAATCATTTGATTGGGGGTGGTTAGGTGTTGAGAAATATTTCTTGATTTTATATTTGTCGCAAAAAGTTCTAAAATGCTCAATACCGAACTGTCTTCCATTATCGGTGACAATGGAATGCGGAACTCCAAATCAGCAGATAAGGGATTTTCATACAAAAACAGTAGTCTTCTGTTCTGTTACTTTTGCTAAGGGTTCAGCTTCAGCCCACTTTGTAAAATAATCTACTGCCACAATGGAGTGCCTAACTCCATCTTTTGCCAGTGGTAGGCGACCGATTAGGTCAATCTTCCATTTAGAGAATGGCCATGGACTTATTACCAATGTCAAATCTACAGGCGGGCTCTTGAGTAATGGTGCATTTCTTTGGAATTTATCATGTACCTCTTCCAATACTTGATGGGCTTCCTGAGGAGTTAAACATATCAACAGAGGAAAAGAAAACTCCTTTCTTCTACAATGTTCCTTGAATTATTGTGAACCTGGCTAATCTTATTCTTATCTTCTTTGCCTCCAGTGGGTCACTCAGGAGGGTGGCCTCCTCAAGATACTGGATGCAGGGGTTCATCTAGTTATTGGATGACAATGGTTGTGCCTGGTTGACAGACTAGTTAAGAAGCGAAGGGAAATTAAGTTGAGCTATGGGCACACATTTGAGAGTTTTCGCCCCTTAACTAGTTGCCAGACTGTTGAGGGGGTCAGCTTGGGCATTTTCAACCTGTGACACTTTTTTTAGTTGGATTTTGGTGAAATGTTTAAGTTCGTTGAGCACCAGCTTATGGTAGATATCATTATTTCTTCTTTAGCTTCATAAAGGCCATGTACCTGATTCACCACTAGTTGAGAATCATTCAGTACATTTAGAAATTTCACGCCTATAGCTTGAGCCAATTATGGACTAGCAAGCAATGCTTCATACTTAGCTTCATTATTTGTTGTAAGAAAGCCGAATTTTAGAGCTTGAGAATAATACCATTGATCTTAGACCCGGGCGTTGGGTCGGGCGGGAAGGTTTTGGCCTGGACCCAAGCCCAACCCGGCATGTAGTCAGCTTGCAGTTTTACAAACTGAGACCGACCCGTTGGGCTGGTCAACGCGAACAAAACTATCGCGCAATGGGTCAGTTTGGGCCGGGTTGTTTTTCTGTTTGGGCTCCTATTTCATTATTATTGTTTTTTTCTTTTAGATTAAATTTGGATCAAATTTTAGTTTATCTAGAATATCTTTTTGGGCCAAATTTTAAAGCCCAAAAAGAAAGCAAAAAACCTAACACGTTAGTGAAGTCTAAAGCAGCAGCTGAAGATATTCAGCATCAGCAGCTAGCAATGCCCAGCTACCCAAAGCAAAAAACCAGCCATTGACGTCACTCTCTCTTTCAGTTCTCTCTCAAGATATTGGCCATTGGACGATAATATTAGTCCATCCTTGTTGGCAGTGGAGTCCACGTTGGAAGGAAAAACTCAACCAATAGCCCTTGACAGTGATGAAACAGCAATGAAATAGTAGCAACAACAGCAGCAGTGGCAACAGAGCAGAATCAGTGGCGGACGGGGCAGGGGTAGCATAGAGATCGGTCGAAGAAAAAGAAGTTAGGGTTTCAATTTGAGTGTGCCAGGCCCAAATTTGATTCTGATTTTTGAATTGCAAATTGGAGAATGTGATATTTTGATAATGTGATGTAATACAGTAACTGGATCTGAAAACATTTTTTAAAAAAATTAATTTAACTGGACCAATTCGGTTTGGCCTTCTATGAACCACGAACTAGACTGAGGATGCCAAAAACCGAACTGGCCCAAACCGGTTTGGTTCAATTCGGTTTCTCAGTTTTTCAGTTATTATGCTCACTCCTAGTTGATCTGGGCTGATCAAGACTAACCCATCCCCAACTCGGTTTTTCGTCAAGGAACTATCTATATGTAGTTTCCAAGGGTAGTCATCTCGGCTATCTATATGTAGTTTCAAAAGCTTACCTTTTATGGTAGGACAAGAACAAAATTGCAAATCACACTATCCTAGTTCTATAGCTATTTTATTAATCTTCGTGACAGTTTGGGCCAGTAAAGCACCTGTTTTAGCAAGTAATTCGTCAAGACTTGAATTGGGTATTCCAAAAAGTAAGGCCTGACTTTCCAAGATGATATGAGCAAATAGAAAGCCAATTTTTCCACGGGTGAATACCTAAGTTCAGTATCATGAAGAGCTTGGCTAACATAGTAAATTGGATGCTGAGCCCTAAGCTTCAGCCTCACTAATACCACACTTACTGCTGTTGGAGATACCACTAAATATAGTGACAAGGTCTCTTCATGAAGCGGTTTTGACAAGAGATGAGGTGTTGGTAGGTGTTTCTTCAACTCTTCAAAGGCTCTTTCACATTCTGAAGTCCACTCAAACTGCTGAGCATTTTTTATGAAATCAAAGAAATGTCTATACTTATCTGTCGCTCATAAAATGAACCTACTAAGACCAGCTAACTGGTTTGTTAGGCTTTGCATGTCCTTCACGGAGGTTGGGGGTCACATATCTCAGAGAACTTTGATTTTGTTTGGATTCGCCTTAATTCCCTTTTGGCTTAACATGCGTCCCAAGAATTTTCCTGAAGAAACACCAAACGAACACTTCTTCGGGTTCAACTTCATTTTATAAGAGCGAAGTATATGAAATGCTTCCTCTAAATAGCCGAGATGATCTGACGCACCCAGGTCTTTTACCAACATATCATCCATATGGACCTCCATCGTTTTACCAATCAAGTTATGAAACATTGTGTTGACAAGCCGTTTATATGTTGTACCCATATTTTTTAATCCGAACGGCATCACTTTATAACAATACAAGCATCTATCTTTAAAGAAAAGGGTATGCTTTTCATCCTTGTGAGCCAGGGGTATTTGGTTATAGCTAGAATACGCACTCATGAAGGTCATTAGCTCATAGCCAGCTGTTGCATCTACCATCTGAACAATATGTAGAAGAGGGAAGCTGTCTTTTGGATATGCTCTATTCAAATCAGTGAAGTCGATGCACAACTTCCAAATTCCATTAGTCTTAAGTACTAAGGTAGGATTAGCCACCTATTCAGCATATGAGGATTTTCGGATAAATCTATTACCGAGTAACCTTGCGACCTCTCTGGCTAGGGCCCGATCTTTCCAGTCTTAACAAGTGTCTTTTCTATCTTACAGGCTTAGCGCGTGGGCCGATGTTAAACCGGCTCAGTGCCTTCCATATCTGAGTAGTCCAGGCAAATACATCTAAGTTTGCCTTTAATAAGGAAACTAAACGTCCTTGCATGGGTTCGCCTAGCTCTCTGCCAATCCTAATTTCCAACTCGGATTGGTCATCTGAAACTTGGAAAAGTTTCAATTATCCCTTTATGTCGAGAGCCTCTCTGTTAGTACCCAATCGTAGATTCTTTTTGATCATATCACCTCCGCCTTGATTCAAAATGTTGACTTGTGGGGTTCTGATACCAAGGTCGTATTCTCGGGCTATGCCTGATTACCATGCATTGAGGCCGGTCCAAACGGCATTGGAAACTTGAGATAGAAGTGGTAAATGGAAACAGTGGCCTTGGTCTGTTGAAGAATGGGCATGTCAAGTATTGCATTGTAACTTGGCAACATGTTTACCACCATGAAATCGGCTTCAAACCCCTTACCCTAACATGATTTGTCCCAGTGGGTGTAAAGAATCTCCAATAAAACCCTGAATGTTAGTAGATGCAGGAACGAGCTATCCTAGATTGAATTTCATCTAAGTGAAAGCAGAGAAGTACAAAATGTTAGCAAAATTCCCTGTGTCAACTAACGTTCAGTGGACTTCGAAGCCTTCTATATTCATTGTGAGTACAAGAGGATCATCATGGGGCTATAGGACACCTCTAGCATCTGCTTCGAAAAGGAGAAGGAATCATCAGCCAGGTTGGCTGTAAGAACAGTATCACAAGCTTGATAACTATTTTGCGCCTACCTCACAAGTTGTTAGTGTTGTCTCTGTGACGTTGACCTACTAGAGTTTGTATTTACTAAGGTGTGGATTCTGTTCTGGTTTGTGGTCGAAAGAGGCTTCGGTATTACCAGCGGTTGCTTCTTTCCACTTTGGTTAAGGTGAGCCACAAACTTTTACAGGTACCGTTTTTCGATTAGTCATTCTATTTCTCTTTTTAGGTTTTGACATGCATTTGTTTCATGCTCGACGGAACGGTGATAGTGACAATACTTGTTCTGATTTGGTTGGGACGGTTGGGTCCTCATGGGCCTTAGTTCAGAAAGAAAGTTGTCTCTAGATATTTGTGTAAATATCTCCTCTGAAGAGGCTATCAAAGCCGTGTATGTTTGGCGCATGTTTTGTGTTGACTTTCTCTGATCTATGCATCTTGTGTCTTTCTTCTTCTCTTGCTCCACTATTGACTTTGTTGTGTCTGAGAGGACATTTCTGTATTTTCCCGCCTTGCTTCACGTACCACTCTTGAGTTGGCAGGTCTTCATGAGGCCTCCTCCGTACTTATATAACACTCGACTAGTTTAAAAACATTCCTGATAGTTCTTCAGTCTGACCTCATGTACGGACCACTAGAAACGACTTTCTTGCCGTAGCCCTGATAGTACGGCTATGAGTAGCGTATCGTCAGTTACCTTCTCCGTTTCCAATACCTTTTTGTTAAAACGGCCTAGTACGACTTTGAGGTTTTGCTAGGCCCTTGCTTTACTGTTACCAGCTTCTCCTTTGGTACTGTCCTAATTTTTGCTCCCATAAATTGGGATAAGAACAATGAAGACAATTTTTCCCAGCTCTGCACTGAATTCTAGAAGAGTTCTCGCAATTACTTAGTGGGGATGTTTCTAAAATTTATAGGATATGCTCTACGCATGGCTGCTTTTCCTGCTCCTTGAAGTTTTATCCATGATATATACTTATCTAGATGAGAGCTTGGCTTTATCTCTCTAGAGTAAAGCGGCATGTAAGGTAATCTAATTTAGTCAATGGGGTTTGCAAGATGGCTACACTAAAGAAAGACGGTCTGCACTCAGAGTAACCACATTGGAGAGATTCAGTGTATTTTTTTTTCTAGTGCTGCAAGCTGTCGTTTCATTTTTGTGAGTTCAGTTCTTGCTCGTTTGGAAGGAGTCATGATTCTAGGCTCTTGAACTATTGATGTTGAGAAGCCTTTACTTTTGTCAAAATATGGTACCTTCATGCTTGGTACTTGTTGAGGATGTTTAGTCGTTGACTTAGAGGTCGAGGACCATGGGCACTTATAATGCATATACATGCTCTTGCCGTGTGATGAAGTCTTTTCTACTTTAGATGGGTGAGGGCTTTCACCTATTTGGCTATGGGAGGCTTTTAGAGTGTTCATTCCCACCTTCTTCTCGACCTCTCTATTGAGATCCTGTCGTGTAGATTGTACTTCTTCTGGGTCCACTGGTGCATGCCTTTAGGTTTGGCACTGGTGGAGCTGATTCAGCTGGTACTGTATGAGTTGCATGGGTTGAAGGATCTCCTCTGTAAGGGGTTCCGGTATTGGTGACGGTTCAGCTGGATTGGGAATGTTAGCAGGTTCTCCAGGTAAAATTGGGTCTTCATCTCTCATTGTGTGAGATATGGACTTGGCAGCAGTAGATAAATCTTTGTTCATAGTAGCAATGTGGCAGTTAACTGGCCCTTCCTTGAGCATCAAATTGTTGACAGTAAATTAAGCTGGAATAAATATCTTGCCAATAAATCAAAGCAAGTTACGGTAAATTAAGACAATAGTTTGATCTTAAAAGCACATTAGAAGAGAGAATTCGGAAAGGAGAACCCAGTAAGCCTTGAACTGAAAAAATCTGATTACACTTCTATTGAATGGGTATATATAGCTAAAATCCAACGTCGAGCACTTCGTGAAATGTATTCCACGTGTACGACCCAGGTGGCCTGTAGTATCCATGCATCGCGCCAACTTACCCACGTGTGTGAGTCAGATCTAGCGTTTTTGCCTAGTGGACAAAGTTCGGCAGAGTTATAAGCCAGGTCAGTCACTTATTACGTTAAGGCCGACCTCCAGGTCGGACTTATGTCAATACCTTCAAACTCTATCAAGACAGTAACTTGATTCCCAATATCCATTTGGTCTGTCCATCAACTCCTCCAACACAAGTTTTACAGCAATCAAGTTGCAAGTTGAATTCATTTATGAATCAACAAAAGAAATTACATTTAATAAACATAGAAAGTGACAAATTAATCCAAAAAAAACCCAGATGAAAATTTTCTCGATAGATCAGGAACCAAGGAACCGGATCAAAAGAACTCAATTAGCCCTACTTCTAATTCATTCTAAATTTTTGTTCGATCCATACACATCCATCAAATTCCCATTAAAAGACTAAACTTTACAAAATAAGCTAGTCGAGTGGCTAGAGACTGAAAAATGGGTTTCAGGTACGGGTTTTCTAGGTTCTCGAGGTGACAGAGAGAGTGGTTGGAATGAAATTAGAGGGTAGGAATGGAAGTCCAGGTTGTGCTAAGCTCCATCAGCGGCTGCTTCCTCTAGCAGCGAGTGGAAATTCTTGAGTTTGAAAGCAAAGGCTCAATTTTCCGTTCAATAAAGAGGAAAAAAATGTGTCTGCCTAGAATTAGGATGGAGTGGCAGTAGAGAAAAGTAGGGTTTTAACTTTTTAGGTGGGCCCAAGTGAAAGAAAAAGGGGCAAATGAGTTGGTGTGAAACTGGGTCCTTCTTTTGCAATTTGGCTACCATGTAACTCCTTTAGCTCATTAAAGAAGCCTTTTTGGGTTTCATAGAAAAATCTGTGGGTGGGTAGTTAATTGTTTGTCTTTATATATTGGCACCTATCATTTTTTATGTAAAACTAGTAGTGCCAAGCTGTATACACACAATTTAATTTGCTAAAGGATTGTCAAACAAATAGTGGGTAAAAGTTCAGAGATTGTTCCGCAAGATAAGTTACAAGACTCAAGTTACAAAGTAAGCAGTTTTTTGGACCAACTAGACTGGGTTTGGGCCCCCAAATGTGCAAATTGTAAGTGACTGGTCCGGCTTTTACACCCTAGCTGTAAATTGTAATCAGTGCTTAACCTACTTTCATTTTTCAGCCAATATCAGTGCAAATTTGTAATTCCTTATTGGAAACAGGAAATGAGAGAGAAATATCAGGGAAAATGGCATCGACGTTGAACTACCTACTTGCTTCGACAGACTCCGCGAACACGGAGGAGGCACGGAAGTTGGTGTTTGAGTTCTTCAAGATGGCCTATAGATCCATCCCTACAATAATGGAAATATACAACACTGATGAAGGACCAAACAATAATTAAGTAATTGCATGAGAAGTCCCTAATATTTTCTATATATAGAGGACAAGGAGTGCCAAAAAATTGGAAGAAAAATTCACAAGCTAAACTCCCTCCCGTCTCTATGTCGTCTTTGCCCAAAGCCGGCTGACCGGACCCAGCTGGCAGGACATCCTAGGCAGGCTAGCCGGGCGCCTAAATCCTGCTGACCGGCTGTTCAAAGGTCTGTGGCTGCCCATGCCCGCCTGCACGCGCACTGTGGCAAAAATATGCATGACTTTCTCTATAGAGCTCGGAATTGAGATTCGTAAAAGGGGTTGGAATCCTTATTCAACGAACTTGATATGGTATAGGTTAATTTTTGAAAATAACCTCAGTATCCTTACTAGAATCTCATTTCTTTACATTCTAGCTACTGGATCAATGATTTCTAGATGTTTAAGTTGTTTTAATGTTTAAATTGCCTAAAACCTATGTTGTGGCAATGCATAACTTCATATAGCATGGAATTACATATTATAATATGAACATGACAAATGACAGGTAAAGTTGAGGATTTATGCAAGTGAGAAAGAAGAAAGTTCCAAACTATTGTCATATAGCTAATAATGGAGGTAAGTAACGGTTCAAATACAATGCAAAACAATAATATTATATGCCCCTATGTGACAATGTAAGATATGAATGCTTATCACGCCCTGTGATTAGAATGATTGATGTACTTGATAATTATATGATACCGCATGACCATGTATTGGCAATCTTGGTTGTGGTATATGTGAAAGCATTTGGGGCATGATATATTTTGTTCTACTGAGATATGTAATGAGAAAATTATGATGCATGCCATATGCACTCATTGGGAATGATGATAGAAAAGAGAATCATGCATGTGGCATGAAGACAATTGACACGAATCGTCATTGATGATTGTGTGATCCCAATGTGGATATACCGCACTTTGATATTCCGTTTGGGTAAATATACATCACTTGGGGTAGCGTACCCCTTGTAAGTATTAGTGGCTCGACGGCCAACTGATCGGGTATATATACCGGACGCGGTGTTGAGACTCGACAATTGTTATGATTGGGCTGGGCCATATATTTATTGAATGTGGTATTAGTCCTTGCTGTCTCTTGAGTCGTGTTTAAGGAAACGATGGACATACAAAGGGGCAGTGTACCCCTTAGCAAGGCATGAGCTCATGCAGTATACTATATGAAAGGATGTGGGCCCTGTGTGAATTGTGGTGTGCGAAATCATCATATACATATGCACGCTGTTACTTACTGAGCATTAGCTCATATAGTTTTGCATTGTAGGTGTGACAATGCAAATAACGAAATGTGGCAACAACTCCAAGGTGAGCAGATGACTGTGTACAGGAATCCTGACCACGGACATTAAGGGTCTACTACCAGAGGCACCCTAAAGATTATAAACGTTTTTAGCTTAATAGAATCAGTATTACCTTATAAAGGTAAAGTATTATATAAAGACAGTCCTCGATCTTCCCTGCCCTTATTAAAAAGTGAAGTTTATTCATGATTGAGTAAATACATCTTTAGTACATATGTCGTTATTAAATTACGTTACAAATACATTCTAGCTCTTTCATGAAAATAAATTCATATGCCTTAAATTATTCTTCTGGAAAATACGTTTCGACTCAACTAGTCTATTATTTATTATCAAAGGAATTTTTATGTATTACAATATTCAAAAACGCTATTTCTCGAGTAATACAGAAATGTTACAATATTCGAGGGTGTTACATGAAAAGTCTCAACTTATAGATGGCTTTCACAATGGCGAGCATTTCTTTTTCATAGGTAGATATCGTCAAAGTGGGCCCTTTTAGTACCTCACTAAAAACTACAATGAGCTCCCTTTGCTGAGATAACATGGCTCCAATACCTACTCTATAAGGATCACATTCAACCAAAAATTGATGAGAAAAGTCTAGAAGCTTGAGAACATGAGGAGATGTCAGAATTTTTTTAATGTATTAAATGCATTTTCTACCTCTAAGTTTCATATGAATCCATCCTTTGTTAGGAGATGAGTTAAGAGAGCTTCAATCCCTCAAAATCCCGAATAAATATCCAATAATACCAGCAAGATCTAAGAAACCACGCAGCCCCTTTACAGTAGTAGGAATCGGCCAGACAGTTATGGTTTGAATTTTTGCGAGGTCAACCGCAACTCCACTTTCTAAGATAATATGTCCCAGATAATCAACTTGTTGGACTCTAACGTGACATTTTAATTCCTTGGCAAACAATGACTTAGACTTCAAAATGCTCAAAACGTAGCATGGGTGCTAGAGTTGTTCATGACAAGTCTTGATATATACAAATATATCATCAAAGAAAACCAATATGAACTTACGAATGTAAGGCCGAAAGAGATCATTCATAAAGCTTTGAAAGATTGATGATGCATTGGTAAGTCCGAATGGCATGACAACAAATTCATAGTGCCCTTTATGTGTACGAAACGCCGATCTTGGCATGTCGCTTTCATGCACCCCTATTTGATGGTAACCCGACTATAAACGAAGCTTAGAGAAATATTTTGAGCCATATAGTTCATCTAATAATTCATCTGTTATCGAGGCTAGGTATTTATCACGGTAATTTTATTTAGGAAACGCTTACTTCCATCCCACCCAATTTCTGTCTAATGACACCCCATTTCTCTCTCTTTGAAACCCAGAATCCCTCCTCCCACCCACATTTTCATCACTACCTCGTTAGTGAACACAACCATCATCGGAGCTTGTATTGGCCCCTCCTTAATTATCTCTCGCGTTGTGGAACCCCTTCATCTCTCTATCTCTCTCTTTGTTTTGAACCTTCATTCTCTCTCTCTTCTAATTCATAGGACCTCTCTCAAACCCCTCTTTCTTCTTGCTAGAGTTAATGGTTGGTTGAAGACAAAACATCTAGTCATGAAGAAAGCATATTACACCCTAAGTACAAGAAACACTAGCTCGCAAAGTTTTCTGATCTAATTGAAGAAACCCATATTTCCATCGAGGTATTTGTGATCTTTTGCCTTGCTGTGTATAGTTCTTTCCATTTTTGAGATTTTGTTCTGCAACTTATTGAATATTGACTGTATGATATTTTTCTTATTTTTCAGGTGAAGTTACGGTAGTGATTATAGAAACTTTCTATTGGTGTCAATTTTCAATAAATAGATGATATGCTTCTTTGTTGCTTGTATGACATGATATACATTGAATAGACATGATGTTTGCTTGGAAGTTATCGTTCATTGAGCTAAGACTATGAAGAGTCTTACTACTATTACCTGTGCCTCATGAGCAAGTAGGAAACACATTAGTGGTTATACTAGTACTTTTTCTGAAAATGCTTGTCTTCACATGATGTATTCAATTATAGTTTATCTTGTAAAGGAACAATTTTTTCTTAACGTGCTCTCTTATTCAACTTTTAATTTGAGATCGGAAGACATACTTCTTTATTTTCTGTTTTTCATATTTTATTGGTGAGATACAGTTTCAATCTTCATGTCAAACATGTGCTTAACATCTTGATGCGTCCCACATCAAAATTGGAGCCCACGGGATAGAAACCCTAACTCCGCCCCCAAAAGCGCGCTCAAAGAGGGAGGTTTGGCTTCTGCCCTATAAATTGGACCCTAGTCCCCTCCAATTCCAATGTGGGATGCATCATCCCCATGCCCTTAAGCCTTGACTGCCTCAGTCATCGATATGTCAATTTAGAAGAGAGGCTTCATACATGGCCTACACCAGCCCCAGAGGGCTGACTCTGATACCAATCAGAGGATAGAAATCCTAACTCTGCCCTAAAAGCATACTCAATGGGGGAGGTTTGACCCTTGCCCCTATAAACTAGACCCAAGTCCCTTCCAATTCCGATGTGGGACGTATCACATATGTATCTAAAAGTCTCTTGTTAGCAAAGAACTCTATATATACCAACTATTCTTGGTTACTGCCTCACTTTGACGCATTCGTCATTTTCGTCCTTGGCCCATTATTCTATGATTGATGTTATCATCTTTTAGCAAAATTTTTGATTTGTTGTTTTGGGATCCATTTTGGGCTCATGAAACTAGACACAATGTAGTTGCAGAATCATTTTAGGTATCTTGTACTTGAAATATGTAATTGATGTAGTATTATTCCTCTAATGGCATTAATGTGTTCTTGTTTCGTTTATGCAATGCTTAAGTTTTTAGAGAACATATTAGTTCATTATTCATTCGAAACAAGGTTTAAGGGATTGTCAGGATCGATTTTATACTTTCTTATTGAGCACATGAAGTATGCATTGTTGCTTATGCTTGCGTTGAACAGGAAGTTGCTATATTATTCAATAATTCTGGTGACACCCTACCCTTGTGGCTTATTATAGTGGTTTGAATTCCATGATCAAGAGATGTTGTGGGTCGAATGTTTTTTTTTTGTGATAGCTCATATTCTTCGTTTTGTCTATTGAAAACAGTGATGGTGTAGGGTCGATGGATGGATACTAATATTGGCCTATTAGGACTAATTATTATGTGAGAGATGCTCCTACCTGTGCTCTTTACTTGTTTGCATGTATTTAAGTAAAGGAAAATGCCGAAATTTCAGTCAAGATGATCAAGTTCAGTGCTTATTAGTTAATATATCTATCTGTATCATGTACTTTAATTTGCTTTCCTGTTTTGGGATATATATTGAACGTTGCTATGCATGAATTATGTAAGACATGTTTGTAAAAATTTAGGTAAACTCTTTTATTTTAAAGCCATACAATAGTTTCTTTTTCATGTGTTGAAGAAGATGTGTTCATGTTGAACATATTTCTTGCACATTCAAGAGTCCTTTTGAGTTTTGACATTCCCAATTTGTACTTTGAGCAATCTAAACATCTCATTGATTAAATAAATAAGAAGCTGAGAAAGACAAGCCTTGACAATTTAACACACAATTTCAATGAGTTTGAAGTATTAGCATATCCCTTTAACCACGTGACATGATAGCGTTGTACAATTGAGTTCAAATGTTAAAGTTACATATTTTGGAATGTAAAGGACTCAAACTTCATACCTGCCAATAAAAGAAGAATTGATTGAAGTTAAATTTTTACAATTCCACAGCCTAAAAGAGTAAAATACAATAATGGGAAAAATCTATTACCACAATTCAATACATCCGAAAACATAAGTTCAACGATAAATGTACAATATTTTCAAATTTAAATTTGCCATCTCTATAATTGAAGTTAGCAATAAAATATAAGAGACTCTAACGCAAATAATAGATCATGAAAGATAAAACATGAGTAGAACAACATATTATAAATATTGATAATATTTGTTGTAATCATTTTTATGTATAGTTTTTGGAAAAATGAAATTTAATGAGAATTCAAATAGAAAAATCATACAGTTTAATTGAAACGAGGACAGATATGAAAGTAATTACGGAAAGAATCGACGTTTCTCGTAATAAAGGAATAAATCTTCAAATCTAATTAATCTAGAAATTGAGGAGCAAAAAATAAGACGTGATAGACATCACATTTTAGTTAATCTAAAAATGAAATGAATTCTAACATAGAGTTGTGGTTGGATATATATCCCCGTACCATAATTTCTACCGATCCTACCAAAATTTTCACTAGTACGCTAGAGAGAGAGTGTGTGCGTGTGTATATATAAATATATAAAGAAGAAAGGGGAAAAAACTTGTACTTTAGTATTGACTCTATGTAAATAATAATAATTTCCAGCCAAAAAAATATATAATAATAATAATTTATCATTGAGAAGAAGAAAAGGAGAATGAAATTATTTCGCAAAGTCGTGAAAATGATCCCACATTAGATTTTGTTCACAAATTTTCAACCATAACTCTAACAGTCAACGCAAATTTATCTTCTTATCCACCACACGACACGTATACTTGTCAAATTACCTTTAAACCAAAGAATTACTATGCCACAGCCCAATCTATCCGAACAGGGCTGCTCACATTGAACTCGGGGCAGCTAGTCCAAACGACATGGCACGCTCAACTTCGATCCATCTGCAGAGGTCAACCCAAAACTGAAACATTTTCTCTCGCATTTTCCTACGTTTGGTCTCTCTTTCCCCTTTTTTATCTCCTACTGCTAAGAATTCTGTACTAAAAGAACCCACTTCTACAACAGAGGAATCTTTTCTTTTCTTTTCTTTGTCTTTCGGAGTTTTTCTGGAAGAATGAGACTGAAAATAGTGCATCAAAATCAAGGAAATCATGTTGAGGATGATGCGGTGATGAAAAAGGAGGAAGAAATGGAGCATGACCCTGTGGGTTTAACGACTCAGGAGGATTCC
The DNA here is from genome assembly GCA_963692815.1 of Nyctanthes arbor-tristis. Lineage (NCBI taxonomy): Eukaryota > Viridiplantae > Streptophyta > Magnoliopsida > Lamiales > Oleaceae > Nyctanthes > Nyctanthes arbor-tristis. The sequence continues at coordinate 8,943 of CAVNYN010207268.1, read as the reverse complement.
ATGAAGGAGAATTCTTCCCCTCTGGACCCTTCCCCCGCCTCTGTATCTAACCTGGTTCTTACTGTAAGTGCCTCCTCTGGCTTTGAGAAACAAATGAATGATTATACTTTTTAGTGTGGAAGACTTCAGGATGTTTAATTAGGATTTATTTGGATGGATTTGTGCAATTGATAGTAGATCTGGTTTAATTGTTGAAGGGGAAAAGGAAGAGGAAACCAAAGGAGATGATAGATGAGATTTCACCTGTCATCAAGCGGAGGAAGAAGCCCTCTACTTCCAAATCCAACGATGTAGGCTTTTCTGCTCTGTTTTTTATTTTCTAATTTTACTTGCTTAAATTTTTGCATCCAATTTTTTGTTGTCCCACCCCCCCTTCCCCCTCTCTCTTTTGGGGGGCATGGAATCTGTAAGGTCTTGTTACATTTAGAGTTTGGGACAATGCACCAATGGGGTTTCTGTGGTCGGTGGCTATTTTTTACCTCACTCTAGCTGCATGTTTGTTCCTCCAGTTTGAGTTAACTTTGAGTCGGTGCCCCCATTAGCATTTGTATGCAGTATATGCATAAAGATTCAACCTTTTGGGGCCAGATAATGCCGGGGCCAAACCTCCATGTTATCGTGTCAGTGTCATACCCCCTTGTTTATTCATCCTTTTACACGATATTTTTGTTTAGATTGCCCCTTCGCTTGGCATTTGTATATACATAAAATAAACCTGTATTTAGGCCTCTGCAAATGACAGCTAACTTTCTTTATATTATTAGCTTTGAGGCAGCTTTAAAAGTACTTATTTTGAATGAACTTATGGACTGTCATACTTCATGCTTAACACACGGTCGCTTTGTATGTTCGTTGAGTGCCTCAAGCATACTACAAATTTCCTTTTAGGTACTTGGTAATTGGGACGAAGATTATTTTGGTTTGTGCCTTGGTGGACTGTATTTGGGACTGTATATATTAATAAGCTGATATCCATGTATGGTGTGGATAGATTTTTTAGAAACTCCTAGTTTAGTTGAAATTAGCTCGTTTCAAAGGAGTCATATACGTAATAATTGTATTACTTTTGGAGTTATATAAATAAAAATGACATGACAGAAGGAAAAAAAGATGAAAATGAGAGAAAATTGAAGTTATGTCAATCAGAGGATTTAGGTTGGCTAAGATGGCGCATCTGGATTGTGAATGACATGAAACTTAGATCATCCACATGAACATTGACCTGCACTCTTCCAGCCGCCTCCCCCCCCCCCCCTCCCCAACAACA
>CAVNYN010207267.1:0-19398 GCA_963692815.1 Nyctanthes arbor-tristis | reverse complement strand
TCTATGGTTTCCCTGAGAGAAATAAAAGACGAGAATCATGGGAACTTCTTAGACATTTACATAGTCTATCATCATTGCCGTGGTGCTGTATAACGACCTTTTCTCGGTGCGATCATCCGAACTACCTTATAAAAGGTTTTTGTAATGCGGTGGGTGACTGTGGACTTTTGGACTTCCCTCTTAGCGGGCATCAATACACATGGGAGAAGGGACGGGGAACTATTAATTGGGTGCAAGAAAGACTGAACCGTGCCTTTGTTTCAGAAGCCTGGATGCAAATTTTTGAAATGGCTCGACTCCTCAATTTAGTAGCTCCCGTCTCGGATCACTCCCCTCTTTTATTACTCATGGAGGAGATGGATGATTTTTATCTTGTCAGGCCACCATGTTTTGAAAACTACTGGACTCCAGAGTCCGACTTCCAAGGAAAGTTAAAGGAGCTGCTGGAGGGACAAGGAGGGGACATTGTGCACAAAATGGGTCGGTGCTTGACCAAGTTGAATAAGTGGGGCAAAAGGAGGAACCGTGATTTCCAGAAGCAAGCCACTATGCTTTCACGGAAGATTGAACGGACTAGAGAAGACCCAAGTTTGCAGTCGGGTGAAGTGATTCAGCAGCAGCGGAATGATTTGGGGAAAGTACTTCTTAAGGAGGAGGAATATTAGCGACAGAGAGCAAAGATCCATTAGCTTCAAGGGGGTGATATGAATACGAAATATTTCCACGCGAGAGCATCGGATAGGAGAAAACGCAACAAAATCCGGCAAGTCATGAAGGATTCAGGAGAGATGGTGAACGAGGAGGGCGAAATAACCATGAAGTCAAAAACTACTTCACCGAGCTGTTTAATGAAGAAGGGAGACAGCCTGATGGAATTTTGCATGGCGTTGGAAGACGTACAGGAGAGAAAGAGAATGCACAACTGTTTGAGCCGTTTGTAAAGGACGAGTTTGACTGTATAGTCCATCAGATAAACCTGAATAAATCTCCAGGACCTGATGGATTGAACGGAGCATTTTTTCAATATGCATGGCCAATCATCGGTGAGCAAATCTATCAATCTTGCTGTTCATGGTTGCATTACAAGTCTTTCCCAGAAGAGTTGAATAATACAAATGTAGTGCTGATACCCAAGTGTGGGAACCCGACCACAATGAAAGATTTCAGGCCCATTTCTCTGTATAACGTGTTATATAAACTTGTGGCCAAGGTCCTAGCAAACAGAATGAAGAAGCTGCTGCACGGGGTTATATCTAAATTTCAACCTGCTTTTGTGCCGGGAAGAGCTATTACAGATAATGTTTTGGTGGCTTTTGAAGTTCTGCACTATATGAAGAAAAAGAAGCATGAGAATAAAGGAAATGTGGCAATGAAGATCGATATTAGCAAGGCCTACGACCGGGTGAGTTGGGATTTCTTGCATAAAATCATGATTCATTTAGGCTTTAATCCAGATTGGGTTGACTTGATTATGATGTGTGTGACTTCAGTCTGGTATATGATGTTGGTGAATGGCAAAGATGTTGGCCCAGTAATTACAAAGAGGGGTTTGAGGCAAGGAGATCCGTTGTCACCTTATCTCTTTTTTTTTTTTACGGAGGGTCTGTCTTCCCTATTACAAAGACGGGGAAGATCCTTTCAAAGGCGGGGCGTACTATCCTTGTTAAATCTGTGGTGCAGGCAATGCCAACCTATTGCATGTCGATCTTCCTATTTCCATCTACGTTGTGTGAAGAATTACATGTGCTGATGAATACTTACTGGTGGGGGAAGAAGACTGACCGGAGTAAAGGGCTTAACTGGCTAAAATGGGACAAACTCTGCGAGAGACAAGAACATGGGGGTATGGGTTTTCATCAGTTTCACGCTTTCAATAAGGTGCTGTTGGCCAAACAGGGTTGGAGGCTAATTAACTACCCGGATTCTCTTGTCACTCAAGTGCTTAAGGCCAGGTATTTTCCTCGAGGAGATTTTCTCTTTTCCAGTCTGGGTTTTTGACCTAGCTATACTTGGCGCAGTCTGTGGGCCTCTAGAGAGCTTTTGTTGAAAGGGTGTAGATGGAGAGTGGGAACGGGGCACAATATCAATGTGTGGTCTGATATGTGGATAACGGGGGACTCTGCTTTTATGGTAGAGTCTTTTGCTTATCCAGAGGTGTATGATATAAAGGAAAGCGATCTTATCATACACGAAATGAAGGAGTTGGATATGTCTTTTATTAGAGCTATTATGTCATCACACGATGCCAAGGAGATCAGCCGAATCCCTCTTGCTCTTGCTAAAAATCAGGATAAGTTGATATGGCACTTTAGTAAGAGTGGTGAATATCTTGTTAAGTCGGGTTACCGAATTGCAATGGAGGCCAGAAATAGAGAGGAGAATCTACGTATTTAGGGACCTTGGGGGCTGATTTGGAAGCTAAATATCTCGCCTAAGATAAAATTGTTTGTATGGCAGGCGTGCAGAGAGTGTTTACCGGCTAGGGAAAGGTTGTTTCACCGCTGAATGCAAGTGCAAACTGAATGTATTCTTTGTGAGGCTGATTTGGAGACAATTTTGCACAGCTTTGTTGAATGTCCAATCGCTAGATCATGTTGGGAGTGGGCTGGTATAGAGTGTCGTCGAGGGGGAGCACATATCTTTAGAGTGGTATTCAATCTTCTTGAATCCGTTGAAAAGGAAAAACTTGAAGTGATTAGTACAGTTGCCTGGTCGATCTGGAAGCATCGAATATAACAAATTGTGGCGTGACCAACATGACTCTTCTTTTACTATTGTTTCAAAGGGATTAAACTACCTACATGAATGGAAGGCAGCAAAAAGAAAGGATGATAGTATCAAGCAGAGGCAGGTGGTCGAATGGAGATGGGGCAAACCACATGAAGGGTGGTTGAAGTGTAATATTGACGTTGGAATCTTTGACAATGAGGGAAGGGTTGGTTTTGGCTGGATTGTGAGGGACCATGACGGGGTGGTAAAGATATGTAGAACCCATCTCAAGGAGGTACATCTTCAGGTCAAGGAGGCAGATGGCATAGGCCTTTGGGACGCACTAAATTGGATGCTATCATACGGTTATACTAATGTGATAGTAGAGACAGACTCCAAGGTGGTGGTTGATGCTTTAGACAAAGACGAAGACCAGACAGAATTTGGACGGCTTATCAAGGATTGTAAGGTGATTTTACAGGATCACAACTACTTTGTAGTGCAATATGTTAGTCGGAGAGCAAACAAGGTAGTCCATACTCTTACCCATCGCGCTAGAGAGTTTAGTAATCCTTGTACCTTTAATCATTTCCCAGATTGGCTTAACATGATTACTTATTTTGATGTAAACCACGATGTTCATGTCAATGAGAATTAAGCCTTTGTTTCAAAAAAAAAAAAAAAATTTAAAATGCAGTTTTTTTTTTTTTTTTACTTATATAGATAGTTAAGTTTAACAACACCAATATAGATGATCTTAACTTTACAACTAGGGTGTGCTTTAGGAATCTTCAAGGGGAAAAAAGACAGAAAGAAAATGGCAACAAATTTCGCCATATCCATTATTCCGTTAAGGACACGTCCTAAAAGTTAATAAAAGTCTAGTTATACCGCGTCTAAACAGCTTTTTAAAACTTCATATATTTTACGTTTTATCATGTTTTCATCTTGTTCTAGTGCGTTTAAACAAGTTTAAACTCAATACTCCCTCCGTCCCAAAAAGATATATAGTCTATTATTTCATTTTTGTCTGTCCTAAAAAGATAATTTAGTTACCATAATGAGTATGTATTTAATTTTTTATTTTCATATATACCCCTAACTAATTATTTTTATTCAACTACCTGTATTGAAAGTATTTCAAACAATTAATAAAATATAAAGATATATGTAGGAAAATAAAGTAAAATTTAATGTTTCAATTATATTAACTATTGTTTCTTAATCTATATGAAAATGACAATTAGATTATCTTTATAGGACAGATGAAATACTTAATTTCAATGCTTTTTCACTCCAAACGTCTTTTAAAATCATTTCCCAACCAAGGAAGGGATGGGGTCTACTTACATGTTGGGGCTTACACTTGTTAGTTGTGAGATAAAAGAGTCGTACTTATGACAAATTACGAAGTTTTATTGATATTTTTTTTAAAGCAAAAGAAATTTAATTTTAGTACACACAAATATACAAAATATTTGACCTTGTGGGTGACCTAATTACCCACATAGGGGAAAAGTTGCAAGAGCCACATTCGAACTCAGTGAACAACTCATGAGTACAATAGCAAATTTCGAGCCAATCAAATTTCACGTAAGACTTTTTTGATAAAGTAAAAAAGTCGCTCAAGACTGAAAATTTTTTAGCACCTCCAATGGTACCTAATCATGTCTCATCCGGGTATATGAATGCACGATACATGAATTCTTAAAGGTAAACCAGATTGCACTCAAAACATACCGATTTGGTATTCAAAATGACACCGTGTATAAATTTTTGAGTTCGGACTTGAGAGAGAGGTCAAATTAATTATAAATATGTTTGTTAAAATCAAAAGCTTGACAGTAGAATTGTATGTTCTACCATCTAACAGGACCGGTCGGTCCATATCATCAATTAAAAAAATCACTTCTATTTAGAATCGAAACAGAATCATTTTGAAATTAGATGAAGCCCGATTCCACCTTATTTATGTAATTGCCCCGAAACTACAGAGAAACCAACTATTAAAAGATAGGGAGCTTGGCCCAAAATAATCGTTCAAGTTTAATTGTTGACAATTGGGCTTTTCTATTACCGAGTTCACCATTTCAAGTTTAAAGTTTTTCCTCATCAAGAAGGAGAGGAAGAAGATGACGATGACAATAAATAGATAGATAAACAAAAGAAAAGGAAATAGAAAAGGGGGGGGGGAAACTCACTAAATTCAGAGCCTTAATCCCGAAGCCCCAACTTGAATTATGTTCACACGCCAGTTTTGCCACGAGCTCGGACTCGGAATTAAAAAGGGGTGCATTTTGGTTCCTTATCTCTAACATAATATCACTTACAGATGAACCTTATGATGTTGCAAATTGCGAATAGAATTTTTTTTTAATAAAAATCAGCACCATAAACTATTATTTGACTAATTTATGTGGGTCCTTTTTTGGACCTTGCTTCAAGTCTCGGAAATCACTGAAACAACGCTTTCTGTTCATTAGTTACAAACACCTTATTACATTTTTTTTTTCGTTTTGAATTGTATGATTTAAGTGAGTACAATATTTGTATAAAAAAAAACTAATAATCCCTTCTTCTGATATGAAAATAGGGCTTCATTTAAATTACATAATGCTTCCTTTTTGTTTGGAAAAGAAAAAAGGACCGTGTGAAAAAGATCTCTTATCAATGGACTGGTACATTATTGTGTCAACCAAACAATTTAAAAAATGCCTCACTGTCACCTCTTATTATTTCATGCCAAGGATTGTTTATATTATTATGTCATTTGGCTAATATGATTGTTTAAAAGGAAAAAAAGTGCGCATATTCGCTCCAACTATAACATGGATTTTCTGATTTATTTTTTTGTGTGTTTTAGTAGTGACATCTTCTCATAAAGGAAAATCATTGTTTTTCACTCACATGGTGACCATGTTTAAGAGTGATAATATCAAATTCAATTATGCTACACTTACATAAAAAAAAGTAATAGATTTTTTTGATACAATTAAAACGCACGCTACTGGTGTGCTTCCTGCTCCAAGGAAAGAAGAGAGATGACCTACTTGACGAGTTTCCTTATGAGTGAGTTCGTAGGTGCTTGCGGCTGCTCTGTATAGTAGGGGTGCACCATATATATGATCCTACTTTCTCATATATCACATTAGATTTAAATCAATTTTCATCCAAATGCCCCAATACATTTAATTAAAAATTTATGACAACACTTTTATGGCAAAGTAGAATAACTCTTCCGATCTCCCTAGTTTTTATATATAATAAAAGGTTGAGAATGAAGATGTTAAGAAGCAAAAGTCGAGGATATAAATGCCACAGGAGTTAAAGATTGAGGAAAGCGGTTCCAATTTACACGTATCTGTTTGGAAGTCGACGACGTCGTTTTCTTGTGCCCTGATTTTGTTCGTCTTCCCAGTGGAAACCTCTCCTCCTGAAGTTTCAAAACCTTCGCCGCCCATTCATTGACAATACTTCTTTCATCCGTGAATTTGAAGTAGTTGTTAATTTATCATTCTCCAGTAATTTATTGCGAATTAATTGTGGGTTTATGTTAATTATTTTGTGTGGAAGGGGATATAGAAAATAATAACCGATATAGTTTGTTAAATTAGTGACAATTTGTGGGTGAAATGATGAATTTTCGAACAGGGGTTGTATTTTTATTGTTTAGTTTTACGCTGGTGTACTGCATTGGCAGATCGGCATCTTCTCCTTCCAAAGACGCACTTCTTGGAGTTGCCCCTGAAGGTGGGTTCATGTTTTTTCCGCTTAAATAATAGATTATAGCCTCCGTAGTATTCACTCTGATGCTAATGTAATACTGCAAGCACATATATATGGGAGTACCGTTAGTGATGTGCTTGAATTGATGGGCGGGTGCAGATGTGAGCTATTATAAAGGATGGTCATCTTCGGGGACCATAAAATGCAAAGATGGATCAAAGAAATTCAGCAAGTCTCAGCTCAACGATGACTTTTGCGATTGCCCCGATGGCTCCGATGAGCCTGGTAATTTTTCTATTTATCTTATTTTTATATCTATTTATGCGATGAAAAAGTTTGAATTTCTCCGAAGTTTGGTTCTTGACAAAATTGTGTTACACTGTTCAGCTACTTGCTTAACCAAAAATGGCTAAATATCAGGATATGGTGGATTGGTGTATTCTTTTGGCATTAATTTGAAGTACTTTAGATGACTCTGGGTGATGGTTCGTTTTACAGGAACATCTGCATGCTCCAATGGAAAGTTCTATTGTAAGAATGCAGGACATGTTCCGCTTTTCATATATTCTTCTAGGGTCAATGATGGAATATGTGGTAAGCATGCTGGAATTCCAAACTTTTGGCTGTCAACTGATGCTTCTGGGTTCGATGGTTTAATTACTATGACATGTCTCTAGCACAAAGGTTAATATATCTGTAGCTCAGCATTGGTAATTAAGGAACAATGAAAACAGAGTTCTAGAAGTAGTTTATGGGGCTTAGTGCTTTACCATATAATATGCAGAAGACAAATTATGCCATTAGGGTGCGTTTGATACGGAAAGATGGAAAAGAAAATATTTTTTAGCTTCCATGGAAACCATTTTACATAGGGGGGAGGTGGGAATTGTTCTCCAGGGAAAATGGGTAAAACTATGTTCCATTCGATTTGTCAATCAAACACACAAGGATGGAAAATTTTCCATGAATTTTGTCTTTTCCATCGAAAATGTCTCCAATCAAACACATTTAGTTTTGGGCATATTACATATAACCGTATCTAGAGCTTAAATTAGGCACATAAAAGAGAATATCTGATTGAAGAAGCTTTTAGTAAGATGATTGATTAAGCATTTCAGATAAGCAGTAAAGGGGGTCACGTTATAGGACTTCAATGTGTCTCTAATATGTTGTCTTCCACGGAAATTTATGCAAATGTCATCACAAACTCATTTTGAAATGTTGTTGTTAAGTTCTAGTGAATATTTCTTAATTCACATAGGATGTGTACGCTTAGTCTTTAGAGATCTAGTGATACCAAAGATGTTTCCACTAGTAATTTGAAATTATCTCAGCAACTTGAGATGATTTAAAAATCGCAAAAAAACTGGGGAAAATAGTGTCAAACTTTTTGAAGCTTGTATAGAAGTTCTTAGGTAACATTGAATTTGTGCATTTGGTAACTCACTTTTGTATCTGAGAGGTCTTGCTGGACTTACTGTGATTCTTCTAGATTCATCTCTTAGGATCTACTTGATTCATGATATGGAGAGTATTTGAGGGCGAGTCTTGAATATGGATTAGTCAATCCAGATTGGAATCATTCATGATTTATTGTTACAAGGGTGTAGGAACCAGAGACCCACTCCAAATTCCTCTAACAGTCACACCCCAAAGAAGACAATATATACTTGATCCACTCAAATTTCTGGTTCTATGTTTGCGGAATGGAAGGGTATGTTCTCTTCGTGTAAGGTGTTCACTGATGATCAATTTTCTAACATACATCTTTTCTAAGTTGTGTGTGCTTATTAGAAGTTTTTTGATGGAACCAGCGTAATAAGTGTGTTGATGGATAAGTGGTCTAATTTGTCTACTTGAAGGTTGCAGTATATGTCTTCAATTTATTGGTGCACTTGAAAGGAGACTGAGAATATTATTGTTGTCCTGTGTGAGCTTCCATGCTTGGTTCTTCTGTTTATTATACAATTTCTTCCCAACTGCCTCTCTAGTCTCTACAAGATATTGCAATGATCTTTCAAGTATTTATTGTCTTTGAGAATGCAGCTTAACCTTGTAGATATACATGGTTTAGATATACATGGTTTATTTGTGCTTTTCCTCTATATGATGCCCACTTTATCCTCTTCTTTTCTCCTCGATGAGTTTTGCGTAATTATTTACGATATTGTTGAGTTAAGTTCTGCTTTCTAACCAATTTTTCTCACACACATCATGCTTGGATGCTTTGTTTTGTAAATCTTAATGATGGTACACGAATCTTTAGCTTCTTGTCCTACAATTTTCTTGTGATCTTATTTCATCATTTTATCGTATTATGGCACATTATTTAGAGTGAATTTTAAAGTTGTATATGTTGAGCAGACTGTTGTGATGGGACTGATGAATATGATGGTAAAATTAAGTGCCCTAATACTTGTTGGGAAGCTGGCAAAGTGGCAAGAGATAAATTGAAGAAAAAAATAACAACATTTAGGGAAGGCGTTGCCTTACGTAAGCGGGAAACTGAACAAGCAAAATTAGCATTAGCCAGAGAGGAGGCGGAACTATCAAAGCTGAAAGGTGAGGAGAAGATACTCAAGGGATTGGTTGAACAACTCAAGGGTATGTTTACTCTCTTTTGTCTGTTTACAGTTACAATCATACTTCTTTATCCCCACCCTCACTCTGGAAGGGCCAAAAAAGAAGGGGGGGGAGGGAGAGAGAGAGAGAGAAGCTTAAGATAAAGGGAATGGATGGAGAAATATTGCCACTGCACTCTAATTGAGCATGAGAAAGATGGAAAATTTCAAGTGCCTGAAAAGTCAAAAGATCATGATCCAATATGCATAGTTAGAGTTATCTGGAATATAATCTTTCCACCACTGCAATTCGTCCACTAGAAAGTATAGGAAAGAGGCTATCCTTATATCTCAGGGACAAAGGCAGAATCTCGTTGAATAGATCCCATTGCAAGAAAAGTCACAAAATTTAACGGCTCAAAGTTTATATGTGCCAATATAATCAATTGTCGGATGCATCATAATGGAGGAGGGCAAATTACTGGATTACCTGTACTTCTGAGTTTTTCATTAAGAATAGTCTTCTCAGTTTATTCATATCTGATAAGCAACCAAATTGATGTTTTGCATGTTCAACATAACAAACTCATCCCGTCCACTCCCATCATTAAGCATGTGCACATAGTGCTGCATCTCTACTTTTCAACATTATTCAACATTAACATTTACCTAAAATCATAAAAATGGCCCTTCAGTGCCCTTGATGTCTGTCAAGCAACTTGAAAATGCAAAAACCAAGACTCTGCTATCGCTGCTTGTCCTTTATTATTTAATTAAAAAAAAAGAACACACACACACACACACAAATACTTCTTTGTCTTAGATGTCCACACTCCACATTGCCAGTCTATCTGGTGTGTTGCCTCTGACCCTCTACCAAAGAAAATTGTAATCAATACCACGTAGGATCCACAATCAAAGAAAAACTTTTAATTATCATCACTTTTCTTGTTTTGTACAACATCTGATTTTGTTACCAATTTGATGTCTTTTCCTTGTTTAACATGAATTATAAGGATATAATACTTTTTTCTATCCATCCCATTGCATTCAGCATAAACAAAAGATCCAAAAAGTTATGAAATGAACAGTTACATTGTGTTCTGTCATAATAACTTAAATGATAATCATGTTTTTCAAAAGTTTAGCATGTTAACATTGAAATTGACATGCAACCTATCATCCGTACCATCAGTATATCTAGATATATCCTTGCTCGTGCTTTCACAAGGATATCTCTTTCTTATGCTCTATCCATGTGGTTAAGACAAGAGGTGCTCCCATCTCCTTATGCGTTTACAGTTTTTAGTTACCTCTCCCCATACTCCCTCCCTTGTTATTTGTTATTGCGTGAAGAATAATTGCTTATTATCCAAATTGATTCTTTATTAATCTAGACCGCAAGGAACAGATAGAAAAGGCCGAGGAAAAGGAACGGTTACAGAGAGAAAAAGAAGAGCTAGAAAGAAGGGAAGCTGAAGAATCTAAATTGAAGGAAAGCACAGCTGAAGAAAAAGCTGAAAGTAAAGGAGAACCTGAGGACAACAATGATAAGATTGGTTCACCGGATGACTCCCCTCCTCTGCAGGTTTTACCTACTTAAGCTTAGAGGAAGACTTGATGGTTAAATTATATCACGCATCATGCATGTAAATAGACTAGAGATAAGTACAAAATTATTCCTATGTAACTGCCACATATTTCGTTTTTCATAATGAAAAATAAATTTTTGGTCAAACCGAAAAAGGTAATGGTTTTCACCTTTCTTGGCCTCCCCTCTGATCAAGGATGTGTAGGGGTTTTGTTCACTTCCAGTCTTCCTTTCCTAACAAAAACTTTTGCAACCTTTAATTTTGACTCATGGATCGTGAAACTTCTAAAAGAAAAAGTTTCATTTTGGGACACTGGTAATGCAGTTGCAAGAAAAACACCTAAGTAATACAACTGGATATCACACAATAATATTTTATATGCATATCAAAACTTTAACTTGTTAGATGCGTAGATGATGATTACCTACTCTTTGGTCATTCTATATAGGTTGTACAGTGTCAATAACGGCATTCTTAGGAAGTTGCACTCGAAATAAAAGCTTCAGGATTATGCAAGACCTTTATCTTTGATAAAATGCGATATCCATTCTTATGTGAAATTTCACTTGAATGAGTAGCCTAGTTTCAATTAAAATGCACCTGGAACTTTATCTAGAACAATATGGATAGAGATACAACTGTGTAAGAAATTTTAGTGTTTAGGGTTGTAAGACCCCTACTCAAAAGTTACAGGTGGACTTGCCCTCATGCATTGCAAATGCAAATAATAGCTGAACAATGGTGGGCTTTTAGTGTTTAGGGTTGTAAGACCCCTACTTAAAAATTACAGATGTATTTGCTCATTCATTGTAAATGCAAATAATAGCTAGAGAATAATAAGCATCGTAATCTACTATATTTGTATCTACTAGGATGCCGTGGAGGATAATCACAAATCTGTTGGTGAACCTGAGGTTACTGATCAGATCAAAGGAGAAGCACATATGAAAGAGGATTCTCTACAAGTAAGGAAAAATTCCTGTTCGGAGTCTTCAGGAGTTATATCTTAGGTGTATATGTACTATCACATTCTTCTTTTGTAGAGCACTGAACACAAAGATGGAGATTCCACTTCTGATGGCAAAGTGGGTCTTGATTCTGGAAATCAGGTATATGGCTTTAATTTCCAGCTTGATCCCGTTTAAATTCATATATGTATGTACTTAGATACAGACGAGTTTGCAAATAATACGTGAATGCATTTGTGCATTTTAACGCCAATTGAGTGGCTATAATAGTAGATATTAAGTGTTTCATACTTGGGATGATGGAGTCTCAGATTCTGATACCCCCAGCAACTTGGCACATGTGCTGTAATTTGAGCAATATGAGTAATCTCACTTTGTGTTTCTAGGAGAAAGATGTGCTTGAAGATACTGAGTCTTTGTCACGAGAAGAGTTAGGGCGTCGTATCGCTTCTCGATGGACTGGGGAAACGACTGAGCAACAAACCAAAGAGGTTCATGCCTCTACAGATAACGATCCTCATGAAGAAACACCAGATAGTAGCCAGGATGAGGAATATAATGGCTATGACTCAGAGGACGTTGAGGACAGATATGATGATGATGATGTTGGTGAAGACCATATAGAAGAGTATGGCGAGGAGGACCATGACGATTCAAGTTATTCATACAAACCCGATTCTGATGATGAATCACATCTTTCAGGTGTTCTATTTACTCTCAGATCTTCATATGGAAGTGCTAAAATAGTTTCCAAGTTCTTTTTGCTACAGCTACTAGTTAATTGGTGAGATTACTGATATGTGATCAAACTGGTCAGACACAGCTGATATAAATAGCCCAACATGGCTGGAGAAGATACAGCAAACTGTGAGGAACATCCTTCAGGCTGTCAAAATGTTCCAGACACCCGTGGATACATCTGGTACCACTAGAAAGTTTGTACATCTTTCATATTGGAACTGAAATTAGTCACCACTGATTCTTTCTCGTTGTCTATCTGCAGATGCTGCACGTGTACGCAAAGAGTATGATGAATCCAATTCGAAATTATCTAAATTACAGTCTAGGATATCAAGTCTCACGGAGAAGCTAAAATATGATTTTGGTGCGCTAAACACACAGGAGCTAGAACCCACTTGACTTTCCCTCTTTTAGTTCATGTGCATGAAGTTAACAATTTTGGCTTGATGGTCTGTTGATATTTCTCTTGCTCGCAGGACAGGATAAGGAATTCTATTCATTCTACGGTCAATGTTTTGAGATCAAGCAAAACAAGTCAGAAGTTACTTAATTTCTTCTTTGGGGGTTTTTTTAAGTCATGCTGTGCTTTTGGTATGATATCTAATTCATTGTGACCATGTTTGCAGGTATCTTTACAAAATCTGTCCTTACAAACAAGCAACTCAAGGAGAGGGTCATAGTACAACTCGTTTGGGGTAGGTGGTTTCCCACAACTTTGTTATTGATAAATGTTTATAGCATGTCTCTGAGTGGATGAGTCCTTACTACTTTTTCATATAAATTTTAACAGCTGGTTTTCATTTTCACATTTGATATGCATGTAATATGTGCTAGAACTCCTATTTAGTTTAGTTATATCCTTTATTACTTATAGTTAATCCCATAATTAGGAGCTGGAAGAAATTTGAAGAAAACTACGGAATCATGCAATTTTCCAATGGAGATCACTGCTGGAATGGTCCAAATAGAAGCTTAAAGGTAGATATTCCTAGAACTAGGTTCTATATCTTTTTCTGCTAGAATGGTTGTTTCTGGTTCACTTTCCCTCCACAACCAACTTGTTTTGCACGTTCTGTTTGTTTTGCTCAATGCACGGATGAAGCTTTGTCAAGTTTACATTCCTTAGAGATTTCCCTCTAAGGTCAGCTTTTTTAATGGAAGTGCTACTTATGTGGATCTTTTTATTAATTTAAAAAAAAAAAAAAATTCCTTTCCTGCTTCTTAAATTTATTTTTAGGGGATGTTGCTTCAGTTCCCTTCCATTTTTTTGAGAAATTTTCAATACGTTGTCCAGGTAAAGCTGAGATGTGGTTTGAAAAATGAAGTTACAGATGTAGGTGAACCAAGCCGTTGCGAGTAAGAATCTCTCTCTCTCTCTCTCTCTGCACCTGTTCATTTGGATTCATATATGTAAATTTGCAAACTGAAAAGTCAATTTGTCTTATCTCTTTCTTATTTATTGGACCACTGCATGTAATATATTTGTTAACACAGATATGCGGCGCTGTTATCTACTCCAGCTTTGTGCACGGAGGACAAACTCAAGGTTACATTTATACATCTTTTTTTGTTTCTATTTTTGCTTGTCCTAGAGCTATATCCATGCAGCATCTCTTAATGATGTGATTTGGTGAAATGTGATAGGAACTGGAAACTAAACTAGAGATGCTGAACAAGCAGCAACCACAGGGTCATGATGAGCTTTGAACCCCTCGGGAAGTTTTACAGCCGAAAAATCATAGTAAATCATCCTTTCCATTGAGAAGAATCATCTCTTTAACTTGGAAACAGAGATGCTGGAATTTCTTCTGCTAGCTGTAGGAAAACTACAGGCTATAGTGAAGAGTCTGATTATGTAACTTTTCCCCACAGGTTTACTTCGAACATGGGACAATTTTGTAGTTAAAAAATATGAATTGAGGATTCTAAAACGGGAAGAAGGAAACAGAACAGGCAAATAGATTCCTTTTGCTATTTTAATTTGAAAGAATTGGTTGGAACATCATGTTTTTCCTTCTATATTAAAGCATTGATTGCTTTGTCAGAGAGATTTGAACTTTTATGTCACGAATAATCCTTGCAAGAGCATAACCCATCTTTAAAATGGTGAAATCTATTTGCATCCCTCAAGATTATTTCACGACCGGTCACTTTTGCTATTAGTTTGATGGCCGTATGGCAATCTACACAAACTCTCAAGTTTTTCATCACCCTAATTGGCTTCCCCTGAGGCAACTTCATGAGTCCGTAGGCTACAGCCAGCTTCTCACTGTGAAGTTCCAAGTTATGAGCTTTCTCTTCGTCATCCACGTCGTGCAAAACAAACGTTCCATCAGGATTGTATCCGGCATCTCTCAAGGGTCCGCTTAGTTTCTCCAACATCTTAACGATCACAAAATGCTCTGGATGGGGCGTGCTCAATCCACCAGTAAACATATGCACCTTCTTCTCCGCCTCAATCCAGCTACAGCCAGGTGACTCTCACTTTCCTGGACCGCATGTTTTTCCTCATCCGGGCAACATCAGACCATTTTCCTTTTGATGCGTAAATGTTTGATAGCAGGATACAAGGTCCAGTGTCTTTTGGTTCAAGTTCAATGAGTTTCTTCGCGGCTACTTCAGCCAAGTCCAAGTTTCCGTATGTCCTACATGCACCCATCAATGAACCCCAGATAATTGCATCGGCTTCCATTGGCATGTTATTAATTAGATCCATAGCCTCATTGAGGCGACCAGCTCTCCCCATCAAATCAACCACGCAAGCATAATGTTCCCTTGTGGGCTCTGTCGAATATTTTGATTTCATGGATTCAAAAATTTCCTTCCCTTCAACTTGTCCAGAATAACTACAAGCAGAGAGAACTCCAACAAACGTGACATCATCTACAGCAATGCTGAGGAACACATCTCATGAAACACTTGCTGAGCTTCTCTTCCAAGACCGTGCTGGGCATAACCCGTTATCATAGAATTCCACATGACTGTGTCTTTATGCCGAAACCTATCAAACACCCTTCTTGCAGCAATGAGATCGCCACATTTCATGTACATTGTGATCAACACAGAGAGAGTATACACATCATTGTCGAATTTGGATCTTAATAACTGGGCATGAATCTGTCTCCCGTGATCAAGACTTGCAAGACTAGCACAAACCGCCAGAATGCTGATCAATGAAGGGAAATGAGGCCTAATTCCTTGTGCCTGCATTGAACGAAACAAGCTAAGGGCCTCCAATTCAAAAGCTCTTCGTTCTAATATCTTAATCATTGCACTCCATGTTGCGTCATCCTTCTCTTTCATCGAAGCAAAAATACTACTTGCCTTGGCAACCTCTCCATTTTCACCCAAACCAAGTATCATTGCGTTACAAGCAACAACTGGTTTAACTGGCATAGCATCAAAGAGCTCCCAAGATCTTGTGTCCTCCCAGACTGAGTGTACCCCGTAACCATTGCCATCCAAGTGACCTCGTTCTTTTCAGGCATCACCTCAAAGAGTTTCCTCGCAATGTCCACTTTCCGATTCTTGACATAACCTGCAATCATTATTGTCCAACAAACCACATTTTTCTTCACAGTCCAGTCAAATATCTCCCGGGCCTCATCCAATCGACCCTCGGAACATAGCCCACCTATCATGCTAGTCCTAGCCACAACATCCTTGACTGGCATCATATCATATAGCCTCCTAGATCATCAATTCTACCCTCACTGATCAATCCACCTAACATCACCGTCCAAGAGATTGCATTCTTTTCCTGCATTTGCCAAAACAAAGTTTCCGCCGCCGCAACCATGCCCTCCCCGACATACCCCCTAACCATGGCTGTCCAGGACACTACATTTCGTTCAGGCATTATATCAAATATCTTCCTAGCTTCGTTTATCATCCCATTTTTTATGTAGCCAGAAATTAATCCGTTCCAGGAAATAGTGTTTCTCCGAGGCATTTGATCGAACAAACGCCGAGCTTCACCGGGTTGACGGTTTTGGAAGTAGCAAGAAATTATGGAATTCCATGAAGAGATATTTTTGTCGGGAAATTCGTCGAATCGTTTCCGAGCACCTTCAAGTTGGCCCAAACGACCAAAATGGGCAATCTGAGAAGATACTTCACCTGCAGCCATCAAGCAGTATCTTCGATATTGAACCAAGAAAAGTGTTTGCATTTTTCATTTGTACCTTCACGGTACTCCTGCGATTTAGCCATTAAAAAGCCCCATGTAACAAAACTGCGGGTTGCTTTGTGAAGATTTTTGACAAATTAATTAAATACTAAAAGCTAATATAAAATGATAAATAAATGACGGACAACTTGTCCTTCTTAAACTCTTAGTAACAATGTCGCCCTCAAGATCAAGGCCAGCGGAATTCCGGGTTATCCATTTTCTGACAGATTTTTGTATAGAGACAGGCTCTCCAAGAGGTCCTACTTGGACTTGTGTAGGTGATGATGAGGTTGTTCTTAAGGAAAAATAGTATCCCGATCGCCCTTTGAAGAAGCAGTGGAAATCTGGAGATTGGAGAAGTTCATACTACTACATAATTCCAATTTCAGGACGATCTAAACGGCTGTAAATTCACTTATCTCTGCTTTCGCGTCGTCTTGGCGTGTTTGGATTCCAAGTACATATTGATGTTCTACTTCAAAAAATAAAAGAGTAATGCTATTTAACACCATTGGTGCTTGACAGTATTGAATGATAAGTCAAAATAAGTGAGTCTTTTATTCATGCATTTAATTTCATTTATCATTTAATGTCATATTAGTTACCCCATAGATTGAAGTCAAGTACAACTGGTACTATATTGTATTATTTAAAATGAAAATGATGGGATTAAGAGGTTAACCTAATAGATAAGGACTTAACCCTTACTGAAAGATGGCAGATTCAAATCCCATCATCCTCTCTCTTATATCTCCCTTGTAATCAAAAAAATAAAAAATAAAAAAATAAAAATGATGAAAGTTATTTTGAAAGTGGTGAAGATAACAATATAATTCGAGTCGAGTCTACGGAGGAGTACCCAAATACTTGAACCCCCAATCAGGGGAGGCCAAGTATATGGGTAGGGAGAGTACCCATCTCCTAGAAAACTCAGTTTAGTTTAGTATTTATTTAATTATTTAATTTTTCTTTATAAGAACACAATACACACACGGTATAAAGACACCACATGTTATCTAACAAAATCATAGTAATTTTGTAAGACACGGAATGATACACATGCCACACACTCTCACATTATGCAAGCAATGTGAGATTTAGGACTAGAGTATAGAACACCACAAACGCAACACTACACTATCTACATCGCAACAAGACTTTATTTTTTTTTTTACAGGAACACCACAAGACTGTATTTAATTGTTTAATTTTGTGTCTTATTCTTTAAGTTAAATCAGGGATTATTTTGGCGTTTTAATTATTAGGGTTTTAATAGAACTTTTAGTACTTGAACTAGAATTAGGGTTCATTGTAAAGGGTGATTATTTATTGAATAAAATTGATATTATATTGTGTTTTCTAATTACTTCTAAATTCTCGATATTCTAAGTGAATCAACGAGTCTTTATTGTCTAGTCTAGATTTATAGTATTATGAGGAATTAATAGAATCTAAAAAGTGGAATCGTCACCGCATTCTTAAAAATCAACAGGAGTAGATGGCATATTTCAATTTTTATGCTTCGGTTACATTAGAAAATTTAAAGTCGAGAAGTATCGAGACCGTAAGTAGCTAAACACATTTGTTGACTTTGAGCATAAGTTCTTGTTGATCTTTTTCCTGGCATTCCAAGTATGCATTTATTCCAAATGTCTAATATTCAACTTAAATTATAATTCTAGAACCACTCGTTTACAATATTCAAATTCGATCGTGTAAAGTCTTGCTTCTTCTATAGCAAGCAACCTCTAACATCTCGTCTTACATCTCAGATTTCATATCTAGTTTCGCTGACTTTCAGCAAAAATGGTCACTCGCAAAAGGTGGAGCAAAAATTTTTTTTCCTGAAACTACATTTATAAACTTGTTGTAATGGTACAAATACGTATAAATATATATCTTATTGAAATACAGTGCAAATAGTTTAACAACAAAAACCCCATACGAGAATTACAAACAATAATAAAATGTTAAAGAATCCCTCATATAGGGGGGAATCGAATTTGGATTAATCCCAAGATCTTAGCAATAAAGGTGCGTATTTAATGGAGTCCCTTTCTAACATCACATGTGTCATACACTATGGTGTCCACATGCATGCCACATGTGTCATATGGTGCTATAGTGTATGGCACATATGATACTATATCATTTTCAGTATTTGATGTGTCTACAATCAATGATGGATTGACATGTGTAATAAAGTTTACATTTCATACTTTTTGTCATGTATTAGAGTATATATCTAATGTTGGATGAACCCAACAAAACCAAATAGTGTATGGTCGAAAGGGTGGAAAAACCTATTTGTTGCCCCATTTTACCCCTTTTCTCCTCACATTTTTGCCAACAAAATCTTACCCACCCAATTAAATGCTGCCACATATGTTCTCTATTCCATTTATCCCCTTACACATTATTTGAAAATATGCCCCCCAACCCCCTCATATTTTCACTTTGCCTTTTTTCTCTAACATTGAAATTGCTCTTAGCTTGCGGTTAAAAATAAGCATATCAAGTTAATAAAAGCAATTTTTAGTCCTTAATCTAATGAATGGGTGGAGGCAAAAGGAGCAAATACAGCATGTGTGGATCAGCTTGTGAGCCGGGGAAGGTGCGGAGAAGTTTGAAAAAGTGAAATTGAAGCATGAAAGCAACACATGTTTATAACACCTCTTGTGTGCTCGGATGGTCACATAAGAAACACAAATGGTCCTTCCCCTTCTCATCCCATTCAATGTGCAAAATGTTCATCCAAAATTATTGGGGGAAAAAATAGAACCATTATATGACACATGTTTCCTATCTTTTTGAGTTAATATTTTCGATTTCAAACTTTCTAAATGACACAGTATCTAAAGAGCAACCAAAACTTATGTCCTATTGTGTTCATCCTTACCCTCTGTATTTTGAACACAATAGGACATAAG
>CAVNYN010207264.1:0-11449 GCA_963692815.1 Nyctanthes arbor-tristis | reverse complement strand
AAATTCATCTTCAATCCAACCCTTTATTACATCTAGTATGCATATAAGCAAAGAAGGGTCGGTGCCTTTCTCAGAGAGTAAGGTGCTCAGAATCTGAGTTACAGATCGTTTACACTCTGGAATAATCATTACTTTTTCACCAATGAGCGTCAAGACAGTTTTTAGGTTAGCAATGGCAATCCCATAATCAGCACCTTGACGTGAAGAAGTGACTGAATCTGGATCAGATCTATGACCCTGGACAAAAGTGAATATGACTGTCAGTCCAACTGGAGCGTGTGAAGAAATGAAGTAGAAAGCTGCTACCAGAAGACAAACACAAGATGATGTTTCATGAATATAAATTGTGAAAGCCAGAAATCCTGACAATGGCTTTGAGATATACTTGGCAAAATAGGACATTGACCTATTAGTGGTCAAATGTAAAGGTACATATATCTTATTAAACATGCAACAGATGAATAAGCAGGGCCATACTTGTCTAGCATAAGAGCTGCTTGACAATCCCACATCTCTTGCAAGGCGCTGAAGAATATGAACCAAATTAAGTGGATTTATGAAGTTTTTGTGCGCATCTGCCAGTGTTTTGATGATATACAGCACAAAGCTAATCATGCTACCAGAATTATCTTCACCAGAAGCTTGAGATACAGCAGCAGTGAGGTTCTTCTGTACAAGCTCCTCCACTCTTTGATACAGCATCTTTATGTCGTGTGGTGTATTGACTGCCTCTGGATGAAATGCAGCAGAAACCATCTTCAACAGAGAGCACATTGACTTAGCAGCGTCTATCATTTTAAACTTGAAACATGGTTCCAGGATCTGTGAAAATTTGCATTCAATAGGTAATACTTGAAGTAATGGCCCATAAAAGATCCAGACAAAATCACAATTTTGAAAGGACAGATACCTGGGCTATCTGGTTAATATTATTTCGGACAAACAAGTGTGGTTGCTTCTCCAGAACCTTGTTCATGACATCCAGACCTTGAGCCAAGGCTGTAGATGGATCTTTTGATTGGGAGGATGGACTACTACTTAGAAGCTTCTCTAAATAATTGAATTTGACATTAGCATTTGGCCACACTTCCAAAGCCTCTGATAGAAGCTCCAAAGCTTGTTTATACATTAGACTTGCCTCCTTATCCTTCGGCTCTATCACTAAGGCAACCTGAATAACAAAAACCGATTCAAAATCAAGAGTGCAGGTATTTCATGAAATTCAATGAACATAATTGTGTGACTTGGAACCAACCTCATTCAGTACTAAATATTAGTATTACATGAAGCTCAAGTATCAATAACAACAAATCAGATATTTAAAAAAAAAAAATTAAAAATTTATATTAAATCTTTCAGATTTTTTTTCCCAGATTAAATTAATTTTTAGCAATTAAAGTTACTGGTTTTGGCAGAACATCAGAGCTAGAAGACGCTTGAATAAGGACCTTGACATAATACAAAGTGCCTTAATCTTAAAAAGTCAAAAGCAGATGCAATTGTTTTAATGGGAAAGGGAAGATAAATGAATAACTAAAATAATGAAGTGCACTGGAATCAATAAATTTTACAAATTTTTGGTAAATAAGCACACCAGTATGAAGTGAATTGAACCCAACCAGGTAATTTTTTAAAAAAAAAAAAAAAAAGGATATTTCTGAGACCAGACGAAACAAATGAAACTTAAGTGGAATTAGATGCAACTGATTCAGATGTAGTGGAATGTATAGGGAGAGCATAATCTTCAAAAAATAAGGACAGGTGGTGGTGAGTGTACAGTATGGTTGAACCCCTTTGGTCCCTTCATTTAGCTAATAAGATGTTCCAGTCTAATTTGAAGGAAAAAAAAAAGCAATAAAGCTTCAAGTAGGGTCTGCAGATGGAAATCCATGGATCATCGGGGTTACATCCCATGGCCATTGATCCTTTGTTGTTAAGGGCCCACTAGCTATATTTGACCATTTATTGACATAAAAACAAGGTTCGGAAAGGCGGCAATATCCTCAAGGCGTTTTTCCGATGCCTCAAGGCAATTGAGGCGTAAGCCTCTCAACAAACCGATACAAATAGGTTCTAACGTTGTAAAACAAATAACTTATTTCAAACAAAGCAAAATAAATTGATCAAAATTCTAGTACATACATTATTACATATTACTAATGTGAACGAATCTGGTAGTTTGCAACTTGAGATTGATTAGGATGATGAGTGCAAAGAATATTACATGTGGCAGAACCATTTATGAGAATTACTCAAGTCGCTAGCTGGCAAAAAAAGAAAAAATAATGTGGTTGTTGAATATCGATTTTTCTACTCAAAACACAACAGTTGCAGTCTTGTTGTAGAAGAAACCAAACCCCCCCCCCCAACCTCCAAACAAAAAAAAAAAAGGGAAAGATATTGATACGATACTAAGTGCCTGTGTGATTCAATTTATGATAGATGATTTATAAAGAGAAATTATAAAGAGGTGAAATGAGTGGTGCAGATTTAATAGAAGTTTGAAATTTATAGTTATAAATGAGTAGTTGTCAAATCAATAGTCAAATCAATGGTAGGTGGGATTATAATGTATTTTGATAAAGAGGATCAAACAGGTTCTAACTTCTCTGCTTTCGAATTCCAACTTATTGGGTCAGGTTTTTGCATTGTTATTTGATCCAAAGTATAATGAGCTTAGTATTTTAGCCATTAAACAAAAAAATAAAAAATAAAAAATAGAAATATTAAAATTAGATGCCAATTTAGAGGCTTACGCCTTGGAGCCTTGAGGTGCAACCACAGAGGCGTATACCTTACTGCAAAAGGCGTAAGACTCTTAAGGACGCTGCCTCGAATTGGTGCCTCAAGGCACCAGATAACCGCCTGAAGCTGAGGCCGGCCTTGAGGCGAGCCTCTACCTTGCCTTTTAAAACAATGCATAAAAAGCCTTCCTTTGGTAGAAAGGAAAGAAGAAAGACAACTCATCAGTCATGAACTTAGTCAATACAAAGCGAAATGACAAAACCCTTCTGTTCTGATTTTGTAATCAAGACAGAAGTGCTTCATATTCCAAATGTGTTCTTTCGAACAAAAGGAGATTGTAAGTTCAATACAATAGCTATCAATACGAAATTATAACTCCTAAAGTAGTTAATTTTATCTCAAACTATGATCTCCAACTTTGAAAGAAATGCAAATGTGACTAATTATACTAGACAGTAGCAAACATACCAACAATGAATTTGCAAATAATTTTCAGCTGAGGCTAATTGACAGAATTTAAAAAGGAACTACATGGTTATTCAGCAAAACTCATCTGCTTATTTCAGTTAAATTGGAATGTTTTACTTATGGGGTGTTATTTCCCATTATCATCTTGTTAATTTAAAATTTTAATTATTTATTTGTGAGGAAACCCTCAAAATTTTCAACTACTATATCGTTATCCACATGTTCTGAAGGACCCACAAAACCTTCACCAATCATTGCATCAAGTTATCAATTAAAAATGGCAAACAATTACCAGCTTACGAGCATCTCCAAGAGAGTCTCTACTGTGAAATAAAGAGCATTTTTAACTTTACAGAGTGAAAAATTTTACACATTCCAACAAACTCTCTATTTTTAACCCTTTATTTTACATGTTTCAAGAAAAATTTTACATGTTTTTAACCCTATATTTTGTCCCCAACCTTTGAGTTAAGAATCAATTTTGTTGGGGATGAAACTGATTATTAACTCAAAGGTTGGGAACGATTTGTGAAATTAACACTTATTTAATATTAAATCATTAAATAACAACAACCAATAAAGTAAGATAGTTTGTATAATTCAAGAAAGAGAATATTGTAACTTGCGGCCATTTACTAATAAAGAGTAAGTTTGGCTCACTAAATTTAGAGAGTCAAACCCATTCTTTAAATTAAAAAGTTGATTTAGAGAGGCTCTTGGGAGTATGATTTTAAGGTTTGACTCTCTAAATTAGCAAGAGTTTTGAATTTAAAAAGCTACTGGAGATGCTCTAATGTTACTATACATAATGTATATCACAAGATATGAAGATAACAAATAGTAGCAAGCTTAGATCAATTGAGTAAGGAAAACGTTAAAAGAAAAGTCTTAGACATACTCTAATAAGAAAATTGATGATCATCTCTTCCATTGCTGCATTAGGCTTGAACTCTTCATCTGGTTGTCCAGCAGATCCGGGAGTTTCAACATTAGGAATTGAACATGAAGCAACAGGAGACATGACACAAAGGGATTGCAGACCTGGTTCGGCCTTTATTCGCTTATTACTTGAATCTTCAGAAAATGTAGAACCATCAACCGAATGCTTCAGATCTCCTGAAGCAGAAGCAGGACAGGTTCCATCAGTAAACTGACCAGTTACATCATTATTAGGCCCTTTCTTCATGTCACTTTGCCTTCGCTTTTCCCAACTGACAACCAATCCAGCAAGTTCAATTGCAAGGCGCCTATTTTCTGTTGTAGTATTATATGGCAATCCAAGGCGACTAAGAGCATTCACCATCTGAGGCACAAATTGGGCTCTACAGCTGTAAAAAAGATCTGAGTGACGGACAATGAGCTGGAATATATGGATAAGATTAGGAATGGAGTGGCCTTCTTCGACCAGAATTTTCTTTGTGTAACGTATCCATATCGGCATACGAGAATCACCAAGAGGCAATCTTCGGGGAAGTGCTGGCATTAGTATATCAAGGGCTTGCTTAACCAACATCTTATTCTCCGGCTGGCAAGTCCTCAAAAGTGCAACGAACACCTGGGTTTTAAGCTATTTATCAGATGATCTTGTAATAGACAATGTGACAAAGCTACGGGTGCAGAAAAATAAGAAAGCAAAATACATATCATCAGATTTTGTACTGTCCCAACCTACATCACTTAGTCACGATTTTGCACTGTAGGTTCCACGAAGGCCACTTCTGACAGTTGCATTAACTTGGATCAATTGGTTAAACACCTTCATTGACCTTAGCTAATACTTAAGACAGCTATTTTTATTGCTGTTAGAGCACTACATAAAAAGGTTTCAAGTGACATGATACGAAGCACAAATACATCAAATTCTTAGCACCTATCGGAATAAATAGGTCCAGAATCTAAGCAAGATGAGAAGGAAATGATTGCAGCAGTATGTGCAGAACTACAATCCTTATGCAGCTGAAGCCCACTCACATAGCTTTGTATCAAAAAGGAGTCATCAGGCTGAAAAATTATGATAAATGTATTGTCCAATATGTTGGGATAAAATGAATCAAGCCTATGCCTAACCTTGCACACTCAATTGCTAGGTAGCTTTGAGAGAAAAGACTGCTTATTTCCCTCATTATAAGCTCCACTATTTTTGGCACAAGTTTTTTCTGACTGAGTGACAGTAAAACGTTGAATAAATATCATCGCCTAGAGGGTGTGATTTTGATTTTTCGAGAAGTGATTTTTTTTTTTGGGAGAATGTGTGGTTAAAAAGTAAAACAGGGAAATGTGAGAAATGAATTTTCTAGAGAATTTGTGGTTGAGAATGAAGGTTGGAAAGAATTGATTCTCAAAGAATCAAATTCCATACAAGGCCATAGTCTATTTTAAAACGAATTCTTAAACTGCTATATGATTTGACAGTCTTTTCTGTGGGACAGGTCATCAATATCTTAGGTTGTTAGAGGCAAATCAAACACATAGATGAAGGGAACCTTAGGGCATCATTCCTCACAGATCTTGCATTCTACTAAGATAGTCTACTTAAGTAATTAGAAAGAAAAAGAAAGAGATAAAAAGAATTTTATAATATTTCCTAATTTAAATCTGTCTACTTAAATCCAGATTACACGCAAAACTTACCAACATTAAGCACATTTCAATGGGCTTATATGCTGGTCAATGTAGCTTGCTTATATGCTAAAATCCTACCTGACTTGATCATGACTCCCTTTATTAAGCTCATATGCGAATAAGCTATAACCTCGCCCACAGTTCCCACCATGCTTATCCAACTTATAGATAGTTTGACCGTAACAATTAGTAAATTACAATCTTATTACAATACTTACAATACTTACAGAAAATCCCTCTTCCACTAACATGCTGTCCATTCATCATACAGAGAAGATAATGGTGCCAGTATTAAATGTTCAAGTAAACAGCATAAGGGCCTCTAGGTAATTTGACAGATGCCAAAAAGCTTACAAAGAAGCAAAAAAAGGTTTAGACATATGAGCTTAATATACTCATAAGCATAAGGCAATTATATGTTCTTAATTATGTTACCTAAAAAGCACCATTTTTTAAGAGATCCAGAAAAACAATTATCTAACGATGCACCAAAGGCCACACCATTTAACTACACTTGATAAATCCAGTTAGCTCAACAAATAGACCGACAAGTCCACCAGAAATTAATTACATCTAATTAGATTAAAACATTAACTTTTTTTTCCCGTTCAAAAGAAAAATGAAGTAACTTTTTGTCCTTATGAACCACTTTCAGATAGCAGAATAAAAGACATAGCAACTGTACAGCATAAATCTGAATAGAAAAGGACACCCAAGCTCATAGAGCAAGTCAGGAATCTTCCCTATTTCCATAGCGACACACAAACTTCCAAGTTGTCTGAAGATATGGCACTTCTAAAATTCATAATAGACAATAACTAGAGCCTCAAACAAAAATACAGAAGGAAAAACCTGAAGAAAAGTAAATGCTATATATCCTGATTATAGAACTATTGAAGCACCTGCAGTATAATTTTCTCAGGTGCTTGATAGGCCTCCAAAAAGTGGCAAACATTAACAAATGCCCACTGCTTACTGGCACTATCTTCACGCTTGAGGTGATTCCAGCCAAATTTG
The DNA here is from genome assembly GCA_963692815.1 of Nyctanthes arbor-tristis. NCBI lineage: Eukaryota > Viridiplantae > Streptophyta > Magnoliopsida > Lamiales > Oleaceae > Nyctanthes > Nyctanthes arbor-tristis. The sequence goes on along the minus strand of CAVNYN010207264.1, from coordinate 4,597 downwards.
ATTAGTTCCTTTCTGTGATGAACAAGATCGTTCTGAAGATGCTTGAGAAGCAGAGTGGCAAGCTGCAGAAGCTCAATCCTCAAAGGCTCATCATAGTCAGCAGATACCTAACAAAACAGATGACACTAACATGCTAAACCACCAAAAGATAAAAGATGCCCTGGAAGCTTGTAAAGCATATTAAACATTTTGAGGATGGTAGCCACACACGTGATACACCTAAAACTTGTAAAATATTTCACTCACTTCCTCCGGAGGGTCAAGAAGATTGTCAACAATTATCTTGACTGTAGCTGCATCAATGACCTCCCAAGTTTGACCATGCTGGAAGGCATGGGCTAACATTGGAAGAATGAGCATTTGCATTACAACCACCATGTGATCATGGCCTAATTGCTTTGATTGAAAAAGGTTCAGAAAATGAAGTAGCAGAGTTTTCTTCATGCTGGGTGGATATCCCTCAGCAACCTATATAGAAACATTGATACTCCATCATCAAGAAAATTACACAAATTAAAAGATCAAAAGATAAATCATTATTCACATAGAATAATAAGCATAATACATTAAATACTGAACTTACCTCAATGATATAGAACTCCTTCAAGAAAGTGAAGTCTATACATGTGCGAAACAAGAAGATGTTTAGAATATCAAACAGCACATTAACCTCAGTTCTGTCATGCCTTGTGAAATTCAGGAAACATTTGACAAGCCACTTGCTTTCTTTCACCTACAATTATTCATCATCAAAGAGTAAGTTCACATATTGAAAAATTATGAAAACCAATTCCTCAGCGTAACAAGAAAAGTTCAAATCATAGTACAGGTGATTTTATATGCATCCAATAGAAAGAATTTTCATGCATGTTCTCCATATAGTCGTTTCAAGTTTAGAAGTAATTGTATAGTATAGATGGTGGTAATGTGGATTGCCGCAGCGATGACTACACAACAACATTGTCACCAATATTAACTCAATCAAAAGAATTCATGAAAATGAATTATATTATTAGATTGTCACATTCAATTTATTATTTGATATAGCAGAACTTTCATCTTGTCTTTTTAATTCACTGGTATTTTCAATCATTTGGCAAATATTCTCACGAAGGCATGAAATAGTACTCCGCCAGATTTTTCCCAAATTCAAATTGCTCCATTTTAATTTTTGATACTGCATTTCAGGTTGTTAAGTTTTGCGAGCAATTCATCAAAATCATTTCGTATTATTTTCAATATTTATTATATTTGATCAGCTTAATGCTTATTCATAAGAACGAAGGAAATTTAAAAAGTAGACATTCCTTTGAGATTGATATTTCCGTAAGTACAATGTGCTAAACATGCAGTTTCCTTCCCAATATGTAACCAAATAAAGTACTTTCTGTCAAAATTTGGAAAGAAACATAAACATATAACTTTTTGATGAAATTACTAAAATACAAATTTGGAAAGACCTCCCAAGAGGACTGCCAGTAGCAGAAAGCAACATAAAATAGAATTCACCAAGGTACAAGTTACTACCTTCTGGAAGATGCAACGTATTTCTCTGTTTCCATTAACACTCGAATTTGGGGGCAAAGGCGGTGAATAAAATAAAGAAAAGCAATAAGCACTCATTTATGCCTTTTTTCTAGCTGCCGGTGAGGATAAGATGGTGCAGCGAGAAATATAACAAACAAGCAAGAATTAGGACACTTCAATATATATGTTAATTTGTCACAAATAGCTCTAGACTCTTAACTTAGATAGCAGAAAGAAGATAAATGTGGATAAAAGTAAAATACAACAGCACACTGCGATCAGATTCAGTGAGCAGGTAAAAATGGAGAACTTACTTGCACTAAGTTCAACTCCTGCTCATTATTCAAACGAGAAATTCTGGCTGGCGACTTCCATATGCGAACCAATGTGTCAAATACAGCACGATTATTTTGCAACCACCCAGGCATCAGTTTCACTAGGGTCTTGATTAAAGCAAGACCTTGAAAATAAGATTCAGATGCTGCACCAGAAGTTGGAGCTGGCTGAACAGAACTCTCTGCTTTAGGAGTAATAAGGCCTCCATCACCCATTACAACATCACGCTGACTGAAAGATTCTTGAGCTGCCGGTACATCAGATTTTAATAAAAATTCAGAGAAAATACTAGCTATTATTTTTTCAGGTGATTTTGCAAGTTCTTCTCTCAAAGGTTGGCCTGCATCTGACCGTATCATATACATAAACCTGGATTTGCGAAAACGTGTTAGCAGAAATTAGAATGAAAGATTCTATGCTGAAAGCATGTAAGTCAAACTCGGAATGGATTTCAATATTGTTCTTCTACATACCGCCTGAAGTACTTGTCATTAGATAATCGAGCAAGAAAATAATCAACACCAGCTGTGGGATAACGATTAAGAAATTTAGTGAGTGGAAGGCGATATGGACTGTTGATCTCACTATAAAACTGTCCAGGTGGCAGGGCAGCTTCCAAATCAATAGTCAATGACACAAGGTCATCCAGAAACATTCCAGCGGCAGAAGGGAGCAGGTGGAAAAGCTCAATAATAGCTGCAAAAGGTCAAGTAGAGTCAATAAAGAACATATACGTAAGACTATGCTCGGAATGCCACTAAGAACGTAAGAAGCGAAACTGACCAGCAGCTATTTTTTGTTCTTCACCAGCCTTCCAGGACTTCTGGAACTGCGCAAGTTTCTCAGGTTCCAACCATTTCTTAAGATGCTCCAACAATTTACCACCTAAGGTAACATTGAACCAATTAGACAGAAGTTCAAGAAGGCGGGCAAGACCTTGTAGAAGTGGCATGGTGAGATTTTTGGTATTTGCCAAGTTAGCCAATATAGGCCTCAAGCTGCTCTGCAGAAGTTCTTTTGGCATCCTTTGCTGTTGAATAACCTAAAATGTGGAAAGGAGCCCTTAATATAATTTAGAATACTATCCGTGCATTGAAAATAAATATCATCTGGGGAACATTTTATATTGTATATAGATATCCAGAAGCTGTGGCATCAACATTTAGCTTAACCTTCATTACTCGTATGTTTCCGAGAAGGAGTATTATGGTAATTCCGCTGACCTCATAGCCATAAAAACTTAAGTTACTCAAACGATGAATAGGAGGGAAAGTTTTCCTTTTACATGGATATCCAGGGACTCAGAAGTTGTCTTAACACTTGGCCAATAAAAGCAACAAGAGAAGATGCTGTAACATGAATATATGACAATATATTCCAATTGTTTCACTTAAAATATCTCCCTACATGATTTTAGAAGCTAACATCTGGGGGAAATATACAAAAATAGAATGGAAGGAAAGGAAAAGTCATGAAACTCAAATACTCCTTAACTCAGGTCTGACCCTAGTGAGCAAAATGATTGAAAATCCCAAAAATGGACAGATCCACTACCATGTCAGACAAGCTAAAAACAAGATTTAGAAACAATGAATAATGAAAATATTCAATGGCACAAGTGCATAGTTATCAGATTTTCACATAAATTACAAATTCTTTTCTCATATGAAGAATCTCCTAAGCCTTGCAAGCAATCTATCAGTTAGCTATGATCAAAAAATAAGAATGAGCAAGAATAAACAGATGTGCACTTTAATTTTTTTCATCCTATAGATGATTGTCTTCCTGACACTGTTATCTCAAACAATGTCCACAAATATCCAACTTAGTGTACCAGAAAGAATGCAAATAAAGAGATGCTTTGCAACATAAGAAAACACATAATGACAGCAAACCTGTCGAAGCCCTTCCTTTGCAACAGAAACAATTTCTGATGTCCTGCTCGTCAAGGATTTAAAAAACATGGAAATAATTTTAGCTCGTAACTCTGAATGATTTTGCGTTTTGAAGTCCGACCATGACATAGCAGTGCACAAGAGTTCAATGCAAGCTGTGCGTAATTTATTCAAAGATGTTGCAACTTTTGGATTCATAAATTTTGGAACCCACATGGTTTCATCAGCCTCAGCTATTTGGAGAGCTTCTTGCAAAAAATTAACAAGCTCCTGAGTTAATTTAAGAAGAGGAGGCCGCAGTGCCAGGCAGAAATTCAAAGCAGTGACTGTTCCAACCTAAAATTTGCATAAAGAAGTTAGTAATTGCAGATTAAACCTACGCACAAGACAAACAAAAACCAATTTTACCTGTTGATCCACGGTCTTAGATCTTAGCGGTCGCATGATCAGAGGCTGAAGCAAGGGTGGATATAGAGGTTCAAGCAATTCAGAAACTTCACTCCCAGTCCTACTTGCCAAAAGTGACAAACAAGATTGCACAATCTTCCTCACAATAATAGATGAGTTTGCATTAAACAATTCTGATGCCAGATATTCAACAACTCCCTGAAAACTCTGTCTACGCGCTTCACTATTTGCTTCATCAACATTATTCACTACACGAAGAACTTGTGTAAGCACCTGACTTGTCTCTTCCTGTTCTTTAGTAGCATATGTGGGAAGCCTTTTAAGAACAAAAATCAGTCCCCGAACAATCCGTACTTGAAAAATGCATAAAGTTTCAACAGTGACCTTCCCAATCAAAGCACCTAGTCCCATAACTCCTCCTATTTGTGCTT
>CAVNYN010207263.1:0-43484 GCA_963692815.1 Nyctanthes arbor-tristis | reverse complement strand
GTTATTATGCCATTACTTCAAGTTTGAAACTTCTTCGGGTTTTGCGTTTGCTTGAGGAATCAGATGGGTGTAGAGTGGATTTGCTGATAAATTTGAGGTACCTGGAAGCCGTGGGGAATAAACCGAATATGAGTAATGCAAACCTAGAATATCTTCTTGTAGAAACAAGAACGCGATGTCTGGTAGAACTCCACAAAATGCCTAAGTTGAGACATGTACATTTCGACTTCCCTGCAAAGTTCAGTATGAACTTTGATATATTACAAACCAGTGCCATAGAAAAACTTTCTGGAATTCTAATATGTGGTCAGGTGGATGAAGAAATCTTGAGACATCTCCCCAATCTTCGTCGCCTGAGATGTGTATATGACAGATCTTGGATGGGCTCTCTAATCTCAGCTCTCTCACCCAGCTTGAATCACTGGACATGACGATGCTTGAAAACAGTATTCTTCATTTTAACTTCCCAACTAACATCAAGAAGCTTGCTCTTTGTACAATCCGTTTAACTTGTGAAATGATGTCATCAATCGGGACTTTGCCGAACCTTGAGATTCTCAAATTGCAGAGTCTTTCTTTAGAGGGAGAAATCTGGGAAACAAATGAGGATGAGTTTCAGAATCTCAGATTCTTGAAATTTGATTGCCTATTTGTTAAAGAATGGAATAGCTCAAGGGACCATTTTCCAAGACTTGAACGATTGGTGTTGTCACGTTGCAAGCACCCAAAAGTTCCATCTGAAATAGGTTATATTCTAACGCTACAGATGATTGAGGTGTATGAGTGTGATGATGAGGTCAGAAATTCTACTAAAAAGATTCAGGAGGAACAAGAAGAAGAAGGAAATGAAGAGCTTAAAGTTATCGTCTCTGGCAGTCTTTACTAGGACTATGATAGTAAATACGTTCTTTACCAGGCTACGATATAGAGACAATGTTTGTCAGAGCACCTATATATATGATTATTTGTTTGTTTGTTTGTTTGTTTTCAGTTTTAGGGGAAAGATGCATTTCTATATATTTGATAATTTTCTTTTTGTTTCTTAGACAGTTTCCTGGCCATCACATACTACTAATCTTAGTTCTTTCACTAAGCTTGAAGCACTCAAAATCACATTGCCCAACCGTGATATATTCCCAGTAAGTCGATTAACTTCCTGAATAACATCAAAAAGCTTGATATTCTTAAACTATCTCATCTTTATTCTGGGAACATAAATGAGATATTGAAACATAAAAGCCTATATAAAATATTGAACAATGGAATAGATCAAGCAATCATTTTCCTAGACTTGAACGACTAGTGTTGACAGGTTGCAACTTGCATGCATCCAAAAATTCCGTCTGAAATAGAATGAACAAACAAGATCTGAATAATATACAAGAAAGTGAAGAGACAATGTACGTCAGATAGAGCACTTACAAGTTTTTCATTTTTAGGGGAAAAGAAAATATTTTTCTGCAGTCGGCTTCTCAGATACAGTTTCCTGGTCATCCAACATAACAAGAAAACTGGAATATTTCCTGTTCATCCTCGATGGCCCAATGATTTTACCCTTAGAGCATTATTTTCTACCTTTTGTTTTTCTTTTTCATCTCTCTGCATAAAGAAGATCCGAGGTCGTCTCTTCCTAACAAATGCATTCTCTCTGTATGTGGCAAATTAATTTAACCGTTCCTGATGTGAACAAGAAATGAGTAGTAAGAATCTTATATTAAGAAATCCTTAACTTTCCCATCAACTTCATGTTTCTAAATTGGAAAAGTTAAAATAAAAAACAATAAGAATAAATAAATAAATAACTAAATAAAGAATAAACCAAACTTTTCCTATAAAAACAAACATGAAATGATCAATGTTTCACCTACTATATTACAACTTAATAATCTCCATTGACCTCCTCTTCTCCCTTCTTGCCTCTTATCTGAGACCGTGAGAACACAATAAAAATGAGGAGGGGGTGGGAGGATAATTCAAAGCTTTCAATGGAAACCGGAATACACCACTTTTTACCCGTTCTCCAACCGTGCAAGATGGGTCATCTATGGGGTTGATATCACCAAAGACACTGATTTAACATCTTATTTCAGTTATTCATTTATAATTACTTTGGAAAAGATTACCATAACCTTGTCCTTAACATGACAATGGCCGTACGTGTCAGCTCAAAAAATTTGAAAATGTAAATAAACTATATAGTCTCTCATCTGAGACTCTCAGTTTGACGATTTCAGATATTCTAAGTCTTGGTTCACAATTATTAGGAATGAATTCCTCTATCCATTGTCTGTCAAAAACTCTGGGAACTAGAGAACTGAGTCAGTTTCTTAATCAAACATGTACTAGAATGCTGCAGTGGAATGGACCGCGCTTTTTAGTGGTTCTGCGTTATGCGATTAATCTGTCGGGCTCTAACTCCGGACACAACAGAATCGGTGATCTACTGAGGCATCTTGAGGATTCAGCGAATTCTTGCCTGCTTCTTAGAAAGAGGGTATATTACAAAAGCTTTTCAGAAAAAATGATCTCCTTTATGCCTGATTTCAGGAAGTTACTGACAATTCCAAAGCTGCAGCTGTTTTTCTCGGATAGCACTCTCAAGAAAAACGAGATTGTAGCATTCTTTATCAATTTTCAGCTTGAAGTTATAGAAGAAGTAGTATCATTACTTCATTTTTGGGAGGTGGTTGCATTTGTTCCAGATCAATCAGCGCTTTTCTGAAACACCTCAAGTTTCTGCTGGCTATTCTTGGTGACATGCCATTCCAAGAAAGTGAGAATAGCATTTTAGCAGAAATTGAGTCAATGGCCAATGAAGAAGTAGGTTTCTTGAATTCATCCTACCTCACCACGAATTGCGTCAGGAAGGAGGATTTGAATATGTCTTACTGTTTGTTATGTAGGTTTGAGAAGGTGGAAGCAAAGATCGAAGAGCACTGTATTACATTCTCCGAGCTGCCAAAATTTACAGCCCGCCACACTGCTTCTTTTTCAATGTTTATGGTTGATTCTGTCCTCGATGATCTCATTCATCTGATGAATCACAGAGCTGATTTTATTGATGTAGTGAAGGATCAAATAACAAAACACCGGGACGAACTAAATATCTTCAGTTCCTTCTTCAGGGGTATAGAGATGCAACAGGAAAAAGATTTGACTGCACTTGTAGACCTTGCATGTGAAGTTGAATATGTCCTTACTGGGTTTGCAGCTGAAATGCTTCCTGTTTGGTATCTCTATCTCAGGCTTCCGAGTTTCATCAAGAAAAATAAACTCATCCTGACTGCACTTACAGAAGTCGAGCTAAACTCAGCCATCAAAGAAGTTGCAGATTGTCCAAGTGGAAAGTCATTCCAAGTTGCTAAAAGGATTCCCAAGTTAAATGAAATTACTGTGGGCCTCGAGGGGAAGACGAGAATTTGCAGCCCAGCTTGTCTGAGGCGGGGATGCCTGCAACTTATTTCTATTGTTGGGACGCCTGGACTTGGTAAAACGACTTTAGCAAATAAATTATACAATGATTCCTCTGTCATCAACTATTTTGATAAGTGTTCTTGGTGTGTTGTTTCTCAAATTTATGTAAAGAGGAGAATATTGATTGACATTTTGAGTTCTATAACTGAAGTCAAGGAAGATATACTCTCAAAACTGGCAGTTGAAGATTTGGCTGAAACTCCCTACAAAAATTTGAAGAGCTGGAGATATCTCGCTGTAATTAATGATCTTTGGAATAGAGAAGTATGGGATGATTTGAGAAGGTACTTTCTAGATTATGAAAATGGAAGTAGAATAGTATTAACCACTCGAAACAAAGATGTGGCTTCATCCATTGGGTTTATTCATGAACTTAATTTGCTATTAGTATATTGGAACTTAGTTACATGCATTTTCCGACTCGTTTAAAGCCATGCTTCCTTTACCTTGGTATATTTGAGGAAGATCGGGAAATTTCAGTTGAAAAGTTGTTAGGAATATGGATTTCTCAAGGATTCATACCAAAGATGGAGAAGAAGTGCTTGGAGGATATTGCAGAGGAACATGGTACAAGTTGCCAAAAGAAGATCTGACAATAGAGTCAAAACCTGTAATATCCATGATTTAATACATGATATGTGCTTGAGAATAGGTGAACAAAAAAGCTTCCCTAAGGTGACCAAAGAGTGAGTTAGTTCTCTCATTCCTTTCATTTCCATTTCTTTTTGATTTTATTTCCTAATATATCCTACTGATCCATGGTCGTTCTTGCTGATCATGCAACTCATGATAATCCCACCTAATCCGAATCCATCAGCAGACTCTCCAAACATAAGCAACACCACCACCTCAGTATCCAATTGGGTTCTTGTAACATTGAGTCCGTTCCTTTTGGCCTACATACATGCTCATTGCTGGGAAATTTCTCGATTTTTTTTTTTTTTGCCATTTCTTCAGGTATGAAGCTCCTACAGGGTTTACGTCTTCAAGACACTAAAAAAGTTCTATATTATATTGGGAAACTTGAGGTGGATTCCTTGGTAAATTTGACGTACTTAGCAGCTGGGGGTCTATATCAAAACTGAGTCACCGGAACCTAGAATTTCTTTTCTTAGAAGGACAGGTGACAAGCTCCCTGAATATGCCTAAGTTAAGACATGCACATTTCAAATACCCCGTAATGTTTGCTGAAATCTTTGATCTCTTGCATACTAATGCCATAGAAAAACTTTGTGGAATTACTATCAGCAGTTTGAATGACTTGGAAATCCCGAGACATCTTCCCCATCTTCTCACCTCAAATATGTATATCAAAGATTTGAAGATGGTTCTTTGAATCTCAATCCTTTTACTCAGCTTGAATCCCTCAAAATGACATTTCCCAATCTCATGACTCTCGTTAAGCCAATTAGCATCCCCAATAATATGAAAAAGCTTGCTCTTTCTTTAATCCATTTGACTTGTGAAATGATGTCCTCAATCGGGACATTGCCCAACCTTGAGATTCTTAAAGTATCTCGTCTCTATCTAGAGGGAGAAAAATGGAACACAAATGATGATGAGTTTTAGAAACTCAAATTCTTGAAAATTGAACGTCTATATAATATTGATGAATGGAATGTCTCAAGTGATCATTTCCCTAGACTTGAACAATTGGTATTGAGGTGTTGCAATCGTCCAAAAGTTCTCCCTTCTGACTTAGGATATATTCCAACGCTGCAGAGGATCAAGGTGTAACGATGATATTAGAAATTTTGCTAATCAAATTCAAGAAGAACCAGTAGAAGAAGGAAATGAAGAGCTTAAGGATCGTCTCAGGCAATTTTTACTATTAATTAGGAGATTGAACAGAACATATTACGAGGAGATATACAGAGTGCAAATATGTTAAAGCTGAGGTGAATTTTATTATATTTCTTCATTTTCTCGGGGAAAAATATGCTTCTCGATAGTTTATGTGATCATTCTGTATTTGTTTCTTAGCAGGAGTTTCCTGGCCAGATCTACTTTTTTATAACTGGAATATGCATTACCTTTTTCTGTTACTTAAGCCTTGTTCAATGTCAGTAAAATAATACAGAAAGTGTAGAAATCTATGGCAAATGAATTACCATATGAATTCAAGTTCCACTCAGATGTGCTCACAGTAGCTAAAATTTTTACTGTTACTCTTCTTTTGCACTTCATACTGCATCTTGGTCAGAAGCATAATCGAGCATGCCGACTTCAGTCAAATGATAGTATGATACAGAATATAATTCTCCTCATAACATGCATTTCAGAATTTATATGGCATCTATTGATGGTTTTAGATGGATTTGTGGTTCTTTTCAAGGCCTAAATTTCCTGAGAGTTTTTGCCATATGCTTGATTCTGTAACTTCTGTTCATAGATATAAAACAACCAATCAACAATACCCTTATGCTAAAATGAATAAAGAAAAAATAAAGTAACATGAAATTAAATCTATTAGACATACACAATCTGTAGTAATAATAATCTTGTCAAATACACAAATATAGTTATAAAAATGAATTTGTAAGACCATTTAGCAAGTAAGTTGTACAATGATTCGTCTGTTGTCTACTATTTTGACAAATGTTCTTGATGTGTTGTTTCTCAAACATCTGAAAAGAGAAAACTAACTTATAGTAACAGGGGTGTCAAGCTATGCTTGGGCACACCTCATTTTGGCAACAAAAAAAAAAACATTTTTCAGCCATATAAGTATTTACACCCCCCCCTTCCAAAAAAAAAAATTATAATATACAAATTGGTATAAATCTACAAATTCGGCACACCCCGATACTGATGGCTGGCTCCACCGTTAAAGAGAAAATCTCAAAAGTGGAAGATGAAGGGTTGGTGAATCTCTTTAAAAAAAAAAAAAAATTAAAGAGCAAAAGATATCTCATTGTAATTGATGATATATGGAATAAAGAAGTATGCAATGATTTAAGGAGGTACGTTCAAGATGATGAACATGGAAGTAGAATACTTAATACTATTCACCAGACCCAAAAAGGACGGAGCTTCAACTTATGGATCTATTCATAAATTTCATTTGCTACCAGTAGATGAAAGCTAGGATTTGTTATAGAAGAAGGTGTGCCCCAAGGAAAGACAAGAACAAGAACTTGAAGACGGTCTGAAGAAAATTCTTCAGTGAACTCTCCATATATGAATACGAGCAACACCTCCACCTTTACGCCCACTCTGATTCGTTTGATATTATTAACTCAATACCATTTGGTCTACATGTATGCTCATTGGTAGGCGATTTCTGAGATTCCTTAGCCATTACTCCAAGTTTCAAACTTCTTTGTGTCTTCTGTTTTCAATATATATATATATATGATAGAATAAAGTTGGTTGTGAATAGAGCAGATTTCCTGACAAATTTGAGGTACCTGGATGCCGAGGGGGATATAGTAAGAATTGAGTCATGACAACCTGGAGTATCTTGTCATAGGAACAACCCACAGATTATTGAGGTGTATGGCAGGTGATGATGAAGTGAGAAATTCTGCTACACAAATTCAGAATGAACAAGCAGATGAAGGAAATGAAGAGTTTAAGGTTATTGTAGTATCTGGCAGTCTTACATTTGGCTATGATCAATCTGACTGATATGCAAGAGAGTCCTATATTGTTCGGATCAAGTAAATCCTTTTTATCATTCAAATCAAGAGAAGATCTTTGTATTGCACCAATAATGTACATAAAACTATCATCAAAATATGAACAATTATTCTTGTTTTAAAAAAAAAAAAAAGACATTACATACAATTTTACACCATCCACCACCACCATTGCATTGTGATGGGATTTTAAGTGAAGTGATGTGATATGTAGAAAAATAAGATGCTACCACGTGTGATTGTGTAAAAAATTATAAGTAAAGCATAATTGCGATATGAATTTTCAAAGTCAACTTTAGTTTATAAGACGGATTCATGTAATTTTTCTAAAATTTGGATCCTTTTATTTTTCTAAAATTTGGACCCCTTTTAACCGTGTCCCCGTATCCTAAATTTTGGAAAAGAAGAATCTGGAACTCAAGCAGTACCCATACTCAAAACCCGTATCTAAATCCGAGCAGCAGAACAGGAGACAAAGTGTGAGCACATATAAGTTTTTCATTTTTAAGGGAAAATACCTTTCTGAAGTTTGTTTCTCAGATAAAGTTTTCTGGTTATCCGACATAACAAAAAAAGACGAATATTTCAATTATTCATTTATTACTTTGAAAATGACACCATTGGCTTGCTCCTTTCAATTATTACTCTTAGCCTCTCATCTGAGACCATTCATTTAACAATTTTCAGATATTCTGAGTGTTTGTCCACAATTTGTAGAAATGGATTCCTCTATCTATTTTCTGTCAAAAATTCTGGCAATTGTTGGGCAGGTCCAGCCCATAATGATACTCAACTTAAACACAAAACGAAAGTTGGAGGATGAATTAAGTAATTTGGCTGAATAAAATTAAAAGTCTTGAGGGACACGAAATCTTAATTTAGTTTTGTTCAATATATATATATATATATATATTTGAGATTTTTTTGGCTGCAGGGGCGAAACACGAAAACTGAGAAAAAGAAACATGGAAAAAGGGCAGAGGATACACACCAGAGGAAAGACACGGGAAACGGAAAACAGGGACACAATTTCACCTAAATAACGCACGGAAATTGAGGAAGGAAATTCAGCCTTTTTTATTTTTACGCTTGGGACGAGTTTCGTCATTTGATTTAGTATTCGTTTTTTTCAAGCGGTGGTTTCTCTGAGTTAATTCTTGAAAAGGGTTAGGTGATATTTTCAAGCGGTGATTACTAGACTCCATCTATTGTTAGATGAGTTATTTGTGGTGCTAAGAATATTATTTTTGACGGTGTTGCGTGATTGTGGTAGTGTGTGATTACCTCTTGATTTAGGGCGATAATCTTGAGAGGATAAACATTATATTCCCATTATTATTTGGTGATAGTAGAGTTGTCGGTTTGCCCTGTTGATTTTCCCTTTTCATTGAAGGGTTTTACGACGTTAAATAATTCTTGGTGTTATTTACGTTTCCGCACGTATATTATTGTTTAATATATTGATTGCCTATTTTAATCACACGGGTTTAGAGAAATTGGTTAAATTCCCAACACTTGAGAACTCTGTCGGTTTCTTAATCAAACGCGAACTGCTAGAGTCCTGCAGTGGAATGGACCGCACTTTAGTGGCTCTCCACTATGCGGTTAATCTGTCACGCTCTAATTCTGGACACGACAGATTCAGTGATCTACTGAGGCGTCTTGAGGATTCTGACAAGTCTTGCCTACGTCTTACGAACAAGGTATATTACATTAGCTTTTCAGAAATCATGGTCTCCTTTATGCCAGAGCTCAGCAAGTTACTAACAATTCCAAAGCTGCAGCAGTATTTATCTGGTAGCACTACTAAGCAAAACGAGATTGTAGCATTCTTTATGAATTTTCAGCTTCAAGTTATAAAAGAATTATGGGATGTGGATGTAATTATTAGAGATCAAATCACTGCTCTTTTTAGACATCTCAAGTTTCTGCTGGCCATTCTTGGTGACACACCATTCCAAGAAAGTGAGAATAATATCTTAGCAGAGATTGAGTCGATGGCCAATGAAGTAGCAAGTTTCTGGAATTCATCCTACTTCACCACAGATCACGTCAGGATGGAGGATTTGAATATGGGTCTTTCTGTTTTGTTATGCAAGTTTGAGAATGTGGAAGCAAAGATCAAAGAGCACTGTATTAAATTCTCCAAGCTGCCAAAATTTACAACCAGCAACACTGCTTCTTTCTCAATGTTTATAGTTGATTCCGTCCATGATGATCTCAATCATCTAATAAATCACAGAGCTGATCTTATTGTTGAAGTGAAGGATCAAGTAACAAAACTTCATGAGGAACTCATTATCTCAAGATCCTTCTTCAAAGATATAGAGATGCAACAGAATAAAGAATTGACTGCACTTGTAGACCTTGCATATGAAGTTGAATATGTTCTTGTTGGGTTTGTGGCTGAAACGCTTCTTGTTTGGTATCTCAATCTCAGGATTCCTAGTTTCATCTAGAAAAATAAACTTATCCTGATTGTACCAGAAGAAAGCAAGCTAAACTCAGCCATGAAAGAAGTTGCAGATTGTCCCAGTGGAAATTCATTCCAAGTTGCTAAAAGGATTCCCAAGGAAAATGAAATTACTGTGGGCCTTGAGGAGAAGACAAGACAAATTGCAGCCCAGCTTGTAGGAGGACGGGAACGCCTACAAATTATTTATATTGTTGGGATGCCTGGACTAGGTAAGACGACTTTAGCAAATAAATTGTACAATGATTCCTCTGTCATCTACTATTTTGATAAGCGTTCTTGGTGTGTTGTTTCTCAAATGTATGTAAAGAGGAAACTATTGATTGACATTTTGAGTCCTATAACTGAAGTTGAGGAAGTTGAACTCTTAAAACTGGAAACTAGAAGTTGAAGATTTGGCCGAAACTCTTTACAAAAATTTGAAGGGCAGGTGATATCTTATTGTAATCGATGATATATGGAACAATGAAGTATGGGATGATTTGAGAAGGTACTTTCCAGATGATGAAAATGGAAGCAGAATACTATGCACCAGTCGAAACAAAGATGTGGCTTCATCCAATGGGTTTATTCATGAACTGAATTTACTATCAGCAGATGAATGTTGGGATTTATTGCAGAAAAAGGTGTTCCTAAATGGTCTGTTCCCAAAAGAAAGACAAGAACTTGAGGGTGTAGGGAAGAAAATTGCAACAAATTGTAAAGGACTACCGCTTGCAGTCATTGGGGTAGCTGGAGTTCTTGCAAATAGGAAGAAGGAGAAAAGCTTCTGGGAAGATGTTGCAACGAATATAAGTTCTTTCATATCCAAAGACCAAAGTATTTTGGAACTTAGTTACATGCATTTGCCAACTCGTCTAAAGCCATGCTTCCTTTACCTTGAGAAATCCAATTGGATTCTTGTAATACTAAATCAATGCCAGTTGGCCAACATACGCGCTCATTGTTGGGAAGTTTCCTGTATTCCTCAGCCATTTCTTTAGGTATGACACTTCTACGGGTCTTGCACCTTCAAGACACTAAAAGAACTAGTTTTGATGTTGGGAAGCTTGTAGTGGATTTCTGGATAAATTTGAGGTACTTAGAAACTGAGGTGTCTATATTAGAATTGACTCACAAGAACCTAGAATTTCTTTTCTTACGAGGAGGTCAAACGATAAGATCCCTGAATATGCCTAAGTTGAGACATGTACATTTCAAACAGCCTGTAATGTTTTCTGAAAGCTTTGATCTCTCGCAAACTAATGCCATAGAAAAACTTTCTGGAATTATTATCTGTAGTTTAAATGATGAAGAAATCTTGAGACATCTTCCCCATCTCCGTCACCTGAAATGTGTATATCACAGATTTGGAGATGGCTCTTTGAATTTCAGTCCTCTTACTCATCTTGAATCCCTCAAAGTGACATTCCCCAACCTCGACACTCTCACTGAGCCAATTAGATTCCCCGATAATATCAAAAAGCTTGCTCTTCTACAATCCATTTGACTTGTGAAGGCATGTCATTAATCGGGACATTGCCTAAACTTGAGATTCTCAAGTTATCTCCTTTGTATTTGGAGGGAGAAAAATGGAACACAAATGGCAACGAATTTCAGAGACTGAAATTCTTGAAACTTGAGCGCCTATGCAATATTGACGAATGGAATAGCTCAAGTGATCATTTTCCTAGACTTGAGCGGTTGGTGTTGAAAAGTTGTGAATGTCCAAAATTCCTTCCATCGGAGTTAGGATACATTCCAACGTTGCAGAGGATTGAGTTGTATGATTGTGATTATGATATTAGAAATTCTGCTCTTCAAGTTCAAGAAGAACAAGTAGAAGAAGGAAATGAAGAGCTTGAGGTTATCATCTCAGGAAATTTTACACCTGAGTCCGACTATAAATTGGCTGAGGTCGTGTATGCACACTCTTTCTAATGAGAAATGAGAAATAAGAAAGAGAATGAGTGAAGTTAAATTATGGAGATTTGTGCATTTTAATGAGAAATAAAAGAGAGAGTGAATGGAGTTAAATAGTATAGAGATTTGTGCAGCGTGTAAATTCTATGAAATATGTGAATGTAATTGATTTGAGCAAATTTTTTATAAAAGTGGAATTGGTTTGCAAACATTATTGAATCATTTTTAGGGGAAAATATGCTTTCCATAGCTTATGTGATCATTCTGTATGTGGCACGTTCATTATGATTGCCAATGATTGCCAATTCTAGTTTTTTTCCAATTAATTATGAATAATAATATTATTTATTTAAACTGGAGATGCATTTTTTTTTCTTTTGTACTTAATTAACATGAATTTAATCCTTACTTAATGTCAGTAAAATAGTATGTTTTTAACTTTTCGACTTATTTCCGATCTTAGGTTCCCGGAATTTATCTTGTTACTTTTTTATGCTTCAAAAGGAGGATTCTGCCACAAACCCAGCACAAGACTTAGGCCTCGCTTCACGAAATGCTGGGGCAAATAAAAAATGAAGAGGGAAAAGAAAAAAGGAACTCATCAGTTCGCATTTATATCTTTTCTTATTAAATATTCAAATGAGGTAATGATTTTAAGCTAAGAACGAGCAAAGGATGATACAATGTCAACAACATCCTGCAAAAAGAATATAAACATATACCGAGAAAGGTCACCTTCATCTGCCCCATTCTACCCCTCAGATTTCCAACAATGAAGCCCGATTATAGACTCTTAAAACTGCTCAAGGATGAAGCCCGAATTTAACTATAAACTGCTCAACCATTCCATCACAAGATTCTCAGTTGAGAATCCTTTTTGATATATGTATATAACATTGAGAAGCTAGCAACTATCTTATTACTCACAACTGATTGAGCGATTTATATGACGGACAAAAAGAAGTGCTGCCGGGAAACCAACTCTTCCGAGCATGAGAAAGAAACCATAGCAAATACAAGCTATGTATACAAAGAAGAATGAGGTTTGCATGAAGCCCGACATGTCTGATCGTGCATAATAGTAATACAAGCAGTAGGCATAGATGAACAGGCCCGTTGATCCACCACAAAGGAAAGAGAAAGACCTGCATCAGCAATCAAAATTAGAAGATTTTGCAGTACATCAGCGATCAACTAACTGCTCAGAAAAGTGGCAAAGATAAATCAAGCAAAACCAGAAGCATAACTGGAAAAGAATGACAAGTAAAAATTAAGAGAGTATTCAATACCTCCACCACCATTTATGGTCTTCAGCGGCAAGCTGAAAATACGTCAATGCAACCATAATAAAAGCTGTAACAATTAAGAGAATGATGAATACTATAAACAAGATGCTGAAGATGCTGTAGATCCTGTGGCCCCATACACTGACAAAAATGTAGTATAGTTCCATATATATGGCGCTGAAAGGCAAGAATCCAGCCATTGCCATCTGAGGCAGAGCTCCTCAGTACCAAGGTAAGTCTGGGATCTCTCTGGGGTATTTTGTGGTTCTTGAAACTCTGCTTTACTATTTTTTCCCGCGATCCCACCCAAGACTAACAAAGGTGATGTCACAAGGGCCCAAGTAAGAACAATAACCACAATACTCCCAAATGGCAGCGCTGCAGTGTTAGTGTAAGCAATGGCAACAGTATTAAGGAAGCAGAATGTAAGGAATAGAGGTCCGCAGAAAAGGCTTCCAGTCAACAGTAAATTTTGAACCTGTAAAAATAGATAGCTGGTATGACTATGAGACCATTGTTTTCCTAAAAATAATTTTCCTTATAGTAGCTTAACTTTTTCATGATAGCTTGAGCTCTCCAAGGTTCCCATAAAGACTTAGAAACCAGTTAACAGCTTCCTACTGCATCATTCGTCATTTGTAGAAAGATTCTTGATTCTAAAACATTTCTTATCTCATACATCATTTTTTCAAAAAGCTCCTCCACAATTTGGTGACAGAGATCAAATATCCCTCTGTAGTTCCATAACTTCAATTGAAAATAGAAAATATCTTAAAACATCTAATTGGAAGGGGAAAAAACACATAACATAGACAAGGAAAGAAATTACTAGAAACATCATGCTAACTGTTCAGACAAAAGACTCTTTCCTTGCATGTGCGTCTCAAAATTCAAGTCCAAGTAGATTATATAGTCAATTTACAATATAGTTCGAATTTCCTCTTTTTTGTCAAAGAGTGGAAGCAAAGATATACTTGGAATCATTTCTCATGAATTTAAGTAGAATGTGGAATTACTGAAGAGGATATAACATACCCAGATTGTTCCTTCTAGTTGGCAATAGAAAGAGGATGCAATGTAGTCAGCAATACCGGATGTAAGAGCATAAATGATCCCCAGTGCAGTGAATAGAGCTCCATGGTTGTATGGATAAAATACACCGACTAGTGGAAGAACAAAAATACTGTCCTGATGAAAGAAAATATGTTTTTGCCATTAACAGATTTGCATGATTAGGGTTCAGCAAAGTGATCCCTGAAACTAATTTCAAGCTAATAATGTAGCTCAAAGATAGATATTTACAGGGTATAACTGGGTACCACAACCAAGGGCCGCAGCGAATAAGGATTTGTACTTCGGGTACCTGAATACGTCACTGTTGATAAATTTCCAACCAGTTTCTTCTTGTTCATCAGCTGTTTCCTCATCATTAGCATACCTTTCAACAAACAGAATAAGCGGAGTGTTTTTAATATCAAAAGAATACCATAACCAGACAAATGGCAAGGATAATAATTTACTCACTTGGCAGAATCATTCTTAAGGACTCGCATAAGAATAGTGGCTTGGAAACCAGTTAGGAGAAGAACTGTCACACAGGAGTTGATTGTCGAGAACCAATGGATTTCCAAGTGATGAGGTAATGAAGAGGACTGTGAGTACTTTTCTCTCCTCCTCTTGAAAGGAGTGTTTGTTTCCTTCCAATATACAGAGTACATGAACTCAACATCCACTTTGTTGTCCCCAATGAGATCTACAAGGGCATTTGGGTAAGTTCGTGAATTATTAATCTCAATAACGCGATCTTTGCTGTAAAAATCTCAAAATGGAGATGCCTGAATATATAATATTTGTACTCGCCAGGGTCAGATTTTCCCTCCCCCTCAACTTTCCCCAAGAAACCGCAAATGGGCAAGTCATCATAGTACATTTGGAAATAGTAGTCTTTCGTGACTGCCTTTCGAAACTGTGCAGCTTCTTCCTTCGTCAACGTCTTTTTGCAAACAATTTCAGAATATTTATCTATGAAAAGTCAAGTTTATATAGGGCGCTAACGAGACGATCTCCATTCAATACTTCCTCAAGAGCTTCCTTCTTCAGGGGGGGACCCAAGAACTTCGTTCAGTACGATCAGTAATTTTTGGCCTCTCGTCAACTCTACTTTGGTGTCTCCTCATCAAACCTTCTCCAACTAAATATGCATGACTTTGAGTTGCAATAAAATTTACTCTGTTTACTTTAAATCAAAATATCAAAGGGCCTAATTTACATTCATATTATTTACCAAATCAATTAATATCGAGTTCTATAAATAAAGATTCGTGTAGTCACATTTTTAAATACCTATACATCATTTTGACTCATCCACTCCTGTATAATATATATATATATATATCAAAAATTATTCAACCCCGAATATTTTCACTTAATTTATATATCACACCAACCGATGCAACCACACGTTTAAACTAATATTTGCAAAATTACAGAGCACTAATGTCCATGTTAGTTTTCTTATTTTATTTCAAATTTGAAATTGATCAAACAAGTATTACGTTCACATATTTTACGGGACTTAATGTAATACATAAATTTTTACCATTCAACTTTACTCATTCCCTTTCTTATTTTAAGAAAAAATTCAATAACTTACCATGTAAAATAATATTCAGATATAATTAGCTTATAGTTAGATGATTTATTAAATTGTAAAAATATTAGAATTAGGTAATGAATTGTAGTAAAAGTATTCTGTGTATGTAATATCACTGCAAAAAGTATGAAGGGTGTCAGTCACTTTTTTGGAAGATGAAGGTTCCGTCAGACAAGCATGTAATTTCCCTTTTAGATCTCAAAAACCCACACGTTTCTGTCATCTGGGCTACTTCTTCTTCATTCACTTAGCTTCCTTCACCTGCAACTCCAACTCATCAATTGCGGACACTTCTCTCAGCCTAATTCCAGTGCAATCTCCACCCATGGGTCGACAAATGTTCAGTGCGGTCCATGGACCGCACTCGTCCAAGGAAGGCTCCGCCCCTGCTTCTTCTCTTTCACATAAGCTGCAGTTACAGTAGCTGAGATGTTAGTTAACAACAGTCTGTAAATTAGAGTGAAAACTAAAGCAACAAGGTGGCAAACCTGGGGAACATAATGGAAGATCAAAGTAGCGGTATGTTTCACTGGCATTGCAAAAACAAGTGAGAATTTATCATCAGTCCATCATAGAACAAGGTGTATTTCTGTCAGAATGTAAATTTATATGTGAACATTATTTCCAATCAACTGCAATATCTGACTGAAAGAAGAACATTCATCACTATCTTGTAGCATGCAGATTCATGCATTAAGTACCGTGGTATCCTGGATGATTCTACATTTGGCCTTGTATCGTTCACTTTTTCTTTCTTTTTTTTTCCTTTTTTTTTTTTTTAAATTTCTACAGAAGGTACGTTCCGAGTTCCCTCTGTTATTATATTTTTCAAAACTCATTTTCCTTGATGAACTTCAAGATAAATCTCTTCTGAAAATATGAGAAACTCAAATAATTTGTTAAGCGACAATACTTTATAAACTTTTATGTCTTGCATTCTCAGTTTTTATATCACCTTCATTTGTTAAAATAGAATTTTGCTTCTCGTTTATGATGAAGTTTCATTATTGAGGGATTTAGCCCTTGTTTGATACTCTTTAACAAAATACATTATAATCTCATTTACCACTGATTTGACTATTGATTTGACAACTACTCATTTATAACCACAAATTTCAAATTTCTATTAAATCTACATCACTCATTTCACCTCTTTATAATTTCTCTTTATAAATCAACTATCATAAATTGAATCAAACATCTCCTTAGAGAGTTTGAAACACTAGTTTCTGTCAGAATGCCTCATTTTTCTCTATGGGAAAGGGAACACAAACAATAATTACCATTTCTCTTACACAACAGAAGTTGGGATCTGTTGAAGATATTGTACCAAAAACAGCTTAGCAGAAAATGTTACTGCTATTCTTTAAGTTTAAGACTCTCTGCCAGTAGTGCTTATCTTAGAGAGGGTACAAGTTCAGCCATAATCCAAGTAGACACCAGGTTGATATCATGATATGTCTGATTCCTACTTGTATAATGCCAACCTAAATCAAACTCATGAAAATAGATACTTAGCAGAAGCAAAAGGAAGATGTTTTCTGATTACCTATATCGCCATTTCCAAATATGAGAAAGAGATGGACTGTTTGATGTTAGTCAGAAATATGCTCTAGAAACATTGTAAGAGCATTTTTAAATATATTCTGCAGCTTTTCTCCGTCTTGTCACGCTTTATACTGTTGTGACTCATGAAACGCCAGCCAATGTAACTCTAACCCACCTTTACAGAGCCATCATTTCCAATAATACCATTTTTACTCTTCAAAATTCAAATTCCTAATTACATTGAATAAACCAGCAAAGGTGTTTAGCATGTTTTAGTTCCACATGCCGCTGGCAGGAAACATTTGGATTTGCTTCAAACCAATTTGCCAATCTCAAGCATATTTCCAAAATACAACAAATATCATAAAATCCACAACATCAAATCCCTCAGTTATCAAAGACCGCAATGCAGAAACTCACAATCTTACCTAACAATATTTCCCAATGCAAATCAAGAAAAAGTCCAACCTTATTGACGTAAAGGGGCACTGGATCTCCAACGTCGTATCTATGATCAGATGCATCCGACAGCACAGGAATGGCGGTACCCAGTAGGATGAAAACGACGGCGTAACACCTTACCATTGCCATAATTCCCTTCTTCTCCGCCATTCTTCTCTCACCCACTGACTGAGAAAATGAATTTGCTCAGTATCATATATGGAATTAACAATGTATATATGTTAGATGGGATTTAGAGAGAGATGCCACGGGTCTTGAATCTCTTGATGTCCTGCAGACTATTTTAGATGGGAATTAACAATGTAGAAGCAAAGATTTCTTGAATCTCTTCTTAATTTAGAGTTAATTGTAGATTTCGTCCCTAAAGTTGGGATACATTTCTATGTTACTGTTTCAAGATTATTTTGTTTCGAATTAGTATTATACGGTGTCGTACGAGAGGGGAATTAAACTTGGTAAAGGGTGTGGAGAATCCACTCAAATGTGACTAGACTATATGAGTCTTGGCATTTCTGTCTTGATATCTAAACGAGAAAATAGATAATTTATTGTCTTGTTTGTATCTTGTATGATAATATTTTGAAAAATAATGAAAAAATAAATGATGAACACACAAAATAAGAATTATTTTTTTATTGTTTTACAGTTTGGAAAATATGAAAATGGTTGTATTATCACCACCTCTGAGGCAAACATTGCCATGTTACTCTTGCAAATTGTACAAACAATTGTGGGAATTTATTAATTTCACTATACGAGGCCAAGGGATTGTCTGTTTTTTATTGTTTGGCAAAAAATTGAACAATTTTTACCATTTGGCGGATATGCCGAGAAAGAGATATGCATGTGAATCACTTAAGTTTCATTGGTGATTTATGAATAAATTTCATGAATTTTCTAAATTTACCTTTCTTCATGAATGATCACTTATCCATAATGAGTATTGTAAAAATGGCCAAATAATATCTTATCAAGAGTCGGAGTCTAATTAGTAAAAGCCTTTAACGCATGGGACACTTAATTATATATTATTAAAAGTAAGTATTATTTACAACGCACATGGTGAGCATTTGAAAATTTCTTTATATTTGCTCCTTTTGTTTTCCCATTTCCAACTTCAGGTGTGTAAGGTATTCAATTTTGCTTAATCAAAAATTAAGGATACTTTATGATCAATTTCCTGCCACCATCGAGGAAAAGAAAAAACCCTCCAAGAGAATATTTGATTTTATTCAAAATAACGAAGCGAGAAATCTCAAAATATATAATAGAGAGAACACTATCAAAATATATAACTTATTTTCAGTTGATTTCAAACCCAATTCTCTCTGTTTTTTTTTTTAATACAATATAGAGATAGAGGAGGAGAGGTAAAATAGAGGAGAAGCATGTGCAGTTTCAAGCGCAATTATGCTATGACGGAGCCAGCCTTCTAAGGCGGGGTATGTAGACATACAAAAAAGTTCACATACCCCAAACATTATCGTTGAAGTATTTTTTAGGTTTATTAATAAAGTAAATGTTACTTTTATATAATGATATGTACATTTTTTCATGATATCTATTAAATTTGATCAAATGTCAAACATTTGGTGCCGCGCCTGATCATGATTTGATTTCTATCAAGTTTAAAAAAACTTTATTACAAATTATCACACAAATAAATACAATTACTGGATTTTTTTTCACCTGTGTGTTGTATGGATAGAGTTATAGTGTATATTTTTATCAAAATTGACGTATGAGTGTAGATATCATTTTATAAATAAAATACAATATACCAATTGAATTATATAAAATTACGAATTGATATGCGAATTACAATTACCATAGAATGTTCGTAGTAAAATGTCTGAGTTCATAATTCTGGTCTCCGTGAAACTCGTCGTGCAAATTTACACGTCCAACCTATATAATTAGATATGGCAATTTGACCCATCAATTTATAAACCCGTGAAAATATGCCTCTAATATGATTGACCCGTCACGCCGAATAAGGGCAAAAGAAGGGGTATGAGGCAACATTATCTGACCTATTGTGAGTCTAGAGCGGGTGTGAGTCAGGTTGGACTCACACCATAGACCCATAACCCACTAGACATTTTTTATTTTTAATAAATTTATTTAAAAAAATATGTAAAAATTATTAGAGATAGTAATTTGACTAAACGACCATTAAATCCGTGGTAGTTTATTTTTATTTTTTTATTATATTATTTTTTTGAAAGAATTTTTCCGTGGAATTAAAAGAATCATGTTATTATATTAGTTAATGTTGGAAATTTTAAAATTCTAAATAAATATTTTGTTTCATTCTACGTTCATCAATTAATAATGCGTTGCACATAACATTAATTGAAAAAGGAAAAAATTCATAAGTCCTTTTGTGAGTCATGGTGGCGTCCGAACTCGTCCCATAACCCGACTTATCTTGACCCGTCACATGGATTTGTAGGTTTGGGGTGAGTCTCGGTGACTTCAAGACTCATGGGGCGGGTTCAGAGTATGGCCAACCCGTCCTATTTTCATCGCTATAAATAATTATATCACAATCAAATATTGTAACTAGAAGTTTAATCTCTCACTGTGCGTTGTACAGAAAGACTAATTTTCAAAAAAGTTTAATAATAATGAATAATAAAATATTATACAAATGCACATTATCATATTTGCATAGCAAAAATAATAAATATATTTATAGTTTTAATTTAGTATTTGACTCATTAAATTAATATTTTATTAATACTATATTAATAGTTACATGTTTATGTACTCAATTAATGATTTATTATATTTCACTTTTAAATCATCTTACTTATTTAATATTATTAGTTAACAGTCTAATAATATATATTGGGCGAGTATATACCCGTATTCACTTGATACTTATTTAGATAAAAATTTTCATACTCATAAAAAAATACTCTATCGACGTATCATTTCTATGAATAAAATTCAAAATTGATAGTTATAATTAAAATGTTAAATATAAATATATTTGTAAAGAAATACAAGTTAGACTTTTTAATATAAAAAGAACCATATATGTGGGACATCCTAAAAGGAAAAAATATCAGATACTCGCAATGGTGAGGTTATTTTTTTTTTTTTTTGTAATTCATTTTCTTCTTGTGGATTTCTTGTCCCTTTGTTCACAAAATTTTAGCTGAAATCTATTATTATCTTCGTAAAATAAAAAATATCGATCAATTAGTATTCAACTCGTACGTTACACGGAAAATTCTCAATATTTCATATAAAAAAAAATTCATTACATAAATTGTAAAAAACAATAAATAGTCACAATAATAATTAAATCAAATGAAATAACAACATAAATTCAGTCCATATTTTAAAAGTTTCACATTTATGGAGAAAAAAGACTAAAAAATAAATTATTTGCATCATCTACAACCTAATCGTTGCAACATAAATGATATTGAAACAAAGATTAAAAAAATAATCACAAAGATTTTCAAATTAGATCATAGATGCCAAGAAAATAAATTTTAGCCATATATTATTATAACAGAATTACATTATGCGTCTTTAGTTATTGGCGTGACGCAAATAAATAGATATGCGTCTTTATTGCACAAAAAAGAAGAATAAATAAATCAGTTGATTTGCCACAAGTTATTCTAAACTAAGTTTTCATTTATAATATAAGTTATTTTGAAATAGGTTTCTAAATTATTCTGAAATAAATTTTGGTTTTGATATTATCAAGGACTATGTAAAGGAAATTTTAAAAACCAAACAAACATAAATAATAAATAAATAAATAAATAGAGATAATATCAGACAATTAGTTTATAATGCGCCCATTTTCGAATAATTCAGTAACGGGAAGAATAATTATAAAAAATACTAATTTATAAAAAATTGAACAGTTACTCGCTGTCAAATTTACATCGGTAGCAAATAATAAAAAATTGTAAAAACTCATAATTATATATAAATACTAAAAAATAGAAATGAGAAAACTAAAATAAAAAAAGAAATATAAAAAACTGATAAACTAATATAAATTATTTTACAACATCATGATGATGTCAGCAAAAGAGCGAGAAAATTGTAATTGAGAATCCAAATCTAATTGAAAACTGTTGTATTATATATTATATGATTATAAGAAAATTTATTACATAAACAATATGCTTAATAATTTCTCCTTATAATTTGAGAAGCACTAAACAATATTGTACTAAAAAAATAAAAATGTTGCTCTTCAAACAAAATGCTAAGTAATGTTTAATAAACTAGAAAAAAAGAAGTATATAATAGGAAAAATTAGAGATATATATATATATAGCCCAAAAAAAAAAAGAAAAGGAAAAAGAAAAAGAAAGAAAGAAGATTAGACAAAGAGAAATTCTAGGGGAGACATGAAAAAAGGACGTTCTTAGGTGATATTTTTATGTAGCACACTTATATTGAATGATAAAAAAGTAGTCATGTAATCATCACTCAATAACTGTGTACTATATAAGAATGTCATATAATAATGTCCCTTTAAAATTGCTCTTAGACAAAAAGTAAAGAAAGGGGATTGGTTGAAAGAGAGAAGGATGTGGGGTATAGACTCGAGAGAGAAAAAAAAAATCACTTTTTTCCTTGTTATGAGAGAGAGATGAGGAAAAGTTTCTCGCAAATCGTGTTTGACTCTCCCATTCGATTCTGCCCGTCTTCCTTGCTTGTCTTCCAGTTCACATTATCCATGGCTGACAAAAGCCGAAATTATATCAGACCTTTAAAAATAACAAAAATTATAGGGGATATAAAAATAAGACATTATTAAGTGACATTCTTACATGCTACAAATTCATTGAGTGGTGAAAAAGCAGTTATATAATCATCACATAATGAATTGTGACATGTGAGAATATCACTTAATAATATCACTTTTTTATATTCCCTTAGAATTGCTTAAAAAAGAATAATAATAAAATTGGAAAAGACGTGGATCCGTCCATGCAATTATGTTATATATTGTAATTTTGTTATTTAAAGTTAGTGATCCGGAATGGGAGTTCAGATCATTCACGATTTTGTTTTTTATAGTTGGTGTAGAATGTTTAGGAGATTAAGAAGTAAAGAGTTTGCATCATCATGATTAGGGGAGTAATTCACAAATGAAAGGCTCTCCAAAGTGAAATCTGAGAGGAAGAAAAGAGAGGAAAAGCTATTGTGGTAGAGAGAGAGAATGGAATCTGTTTGTAACAACCTGAGATGAATAAATAGAAATCATGAACCAATAAGGGCCATTAGATTTAAGTGACATGGATCACCAACGTGATATACTTTTCACGATTAATTATATTTACTCAATCTTTAAACCAAGGCTACAATTATCTAACAATGACAATTAGTTAATCTATGATAAGTTAGTAAAAAAGATTAAAAAAAAAGTGTGATTTTGTCCTTCCAGTTTTTAATATGATTGAGGCTTGGTTGCAATTCTTCTACAAAAAGGATGGTCCTCTCAAATTAGACGAGGACCATCCTAGGTGGCAGCTGATTGTGCACAAAAGGACTCGCTGGCACAAAAATAAGCCAAATAAACCAGGTTCCCTCCCCCAAAAATTAAACCCCCAAACCAAAAATCTACCAGTTCCCATCTCACTTCCCCTTCCTTCTGCAACTCTCAATCCCCAGCCCCATATCCCAAAGTTGCCTGTGGCAGCCGGAAAAGATGACCACCGCTGACGACACCCCCCCAAAAAAATAATAATAAATAAATAAAATAAATGAAAAATATACATCTCGATCTCACTCCCTTTCTTCCACAAGTCGATTCCCACCCCCTCCTCTCAAAGTTGCAGTTTACATACCCACCAACCCCCTCCCCAAACAAAAAAACCTCAAGGTGTTGCTTTTTTCTTTAAATCAAGTTATTTGATATTCATTGTCTTCCTTCAAATCAAATTATTGTATTTTTTCCTTTAATTTTTGGCATGTGTTAGACTATGACTTACTTGTTGTAGAAGGAGGCAGTGGGGTGAGGTTGAAATAGAAAGAGATGCTACTGTTCTAATGTGAACTTCAGATTCTTTTACGCATTACACACATGTATAACCAAACCCTCAAATTCTCAAAAAAGGTTCAATATTTCTGCAACACCTACAAATATTCCTCGATTTTCTGCAATTCGACTTTCTTCCTCGACTCCTTCAAACGACGGTGAAATTTTTGCGGTCACCAGAGCGGTTGCAGATTTCCCCCAAGGTGACCAGTTGCAGAGGCTCGAGCCCGGGGGGAGGGGGGACCGTGAGTTGTAGACAGATTTCTGTGGGGTGCGTATTTCTAAGTTTTTTTTTTTTTTTTTTTCCGAAATGGGTTTCAGATTTCAAGTGGGGAGAGCGAATTGCATTTGCTCAATGGGAAGGGGGAAGAATACTGGGGAGAGTGGGATGACTCAATTCATTTTGCCTATTTTTTTCCTCTTGGTCGCAGTCCTCTTGCCATTTCACCTGCCAACTAGGATGGTCCTCGCCTAATTTGGGAGGACCGTCCATTTTGTAGAAGAATTGGGCTTGGATGAAGGTAAAGGACATGTTTTATAATTTGGATTTTGATGTTAGACCTGTACATTGACTGGACATAAACATTTTAAAAAATTTGATGGCTTGTTGGGACCTGGGAAGGATGAACACGTGATATTTCCGCAACTCAAAGGAAGACTTCTAACGGGTTAGGCAGCGGATTGCGACTACGTAACATTTGAAGAGTGAAATATTCTTATTTTACTTTTCCATAACCTTTTCACATCATTTTAAAAAGATTGTAGGAAAAAGATTTAACGTCTCTTTTCAAATTATTCTCATACACTCAAAAGTCAAAACCCATATAATTTAATTGATGGCATTCATATGAATTTTTGCATTCTTGATTAAGTGTCGGATTCCTTTCTCCTATTATCTCTTTTAATGTTAAAAGAATAAAAATCATTCTAAATCTCAAGATGTACCACTAAAGAACTTCTCTCTATAAAGAATGTTAAAGATGAGTCTATTCTTCTCGTTCCAGTAAAGGGTTCATAATGAGTCTTGGGCAGGTGGAAGAAACTGGTAAAGATGAGTCTATTCTTCTCGTTCTAGTTTACAAAGTTCTGATGAAGAGTTATTGAAAAGATGTAAGACGCGAAATGGCTTTAGAGCTGCATAAAGAGATTTTTGCATTGCCACTTATTTCAGCCACTCACAAGAAAATGCACTATTCTTCATTTTAATGATAAAATATTAAAAGCATGGCCTTTTTTCTATAATCATATTAGTTATCATAAATAAACTCCTACCAATTCTCATTTTAACCCTTCAATGTTTGCATTTTCATTAATCTTCAATTGTTTGGTTTACTGAGCAGGATATACGAGGTGATTTCTATGGAGTTAGATTGAGCTCCTATAGGCTCGGGCTCTATATAAGAGCACATTTGACTCTATAGAAAAACTGGTATATACGATGGTGTCAAATGACTAAATCATATTAGTTATCATACATAAACTCGTACCAATTCTCGTTTTAACCCTTCAATTTTTGCGTTTTCATTAATCTTCAATTGTTTGGTTTACTAAGCATGATATACCACGTGATTTCTATGGAGTCAGATTGGGCTCCTCTAGACTAAGGAGCCCGATCTAACTCTATAAAAAGATTGGGATATACGATGGTGTCAAATGACTAAATTTGGATGGGCAAGTGCAAAAACATGCTTGCTTTTATACCTGATTCATCATTATTATATGGTAATGGTCCTAATCTTTCATCAAATGACTTTAGACTCACTCAAAGAGACTGGTTTCTCCTTGTTCTTCTCTCTTCTGTATGAGCTATTCACTAATTTCGGATTCTTCAATGTTGATATTGTATAAAATTTTTCACTACATTACTCTCTTGCAAGTAATTGTGCTACCACATTATATGAATATATTTTATGCTAGGCTTCTTAAGTGTAAGACTTCTATAAATTTGTTTAAAAACATAATCTGGTTAAACCAATTATATCCACATATTTGACATGACTCACACGTACGGCAAAAATTTCAACCACTCATTTTCAAAAAATCTAATTATATTTTAAAATAAAAATACTTTGTGAACACCCGCGAATGACTTTTTTTGGTTATCTTAGACTTTTATTTATTTTTCAAAAATATTATATGCAACTCTAACATTATCTTGAACAATCTTTTACACTACCAAATCAATTACAATTCAAAGTAAGAATATTCATGTTTTTCTAGTCAATACAATTAATTTAAAGTAAATGAAAAGATCAGATAAATAATAAATCGAAAGGTACATATATTTTTACATAATCGACATGTCAACTTTTCCAAATTCATTTAGCTCGAGTTGTATAATGTAAACGGTCAACCATAGTCATTATGTAAAAACCATAGATTTACAGCATATCATAAAAAAAGAAACCCAATTAGACGCCAGATGGCTTGAAGCACAGAGTGCACTTGTTTTCCCTGTTTACAAACCTTGAATAATATTGCAAATCCAGAATTTCAAGAAGAAACACTTATATATCACTGGGACTGTTGATCTCCTAAAAACCAGCAAAAATAAATGATCTGTCAGATGGTCATTTATGTTGTGATTATTAATTGCATTCAACTCTTAATATTGTTACCTTGTTAGCAATGATAGCTCCATCCGGGATTTTTAACTTCATCCCAGGCTTTGCAGCGATTACTACTTTACCCTAAAAAATAGTAACGGAAAAGATGACAGAAATATGTAAGAGATTTTATTCCATCATTTTGAAGGTTAGATCCTTATTTAGGGAAAAGGTTGACTTAATTTTATAGATATTCTAATATTCTGTAAGTTTTGAAAGTGCAGAATCAGAATCTTAAAGCGAGAAAGTCAAACACAAATGCAACAATGCAGTACCTCCACAGTAATACCAGCTCCAAACCACACATCACCTGTCACTTTCAAGCTATCCAGTTTGATAATACGGGGTATAGTCTTGAACCTGCTAAAAAAGTCAGCAACCTGAAGAGAAAAGTTATGAATTAGCTGATTTAACATGAATCTACATTAGTGAAATAAAGCAAATAATGTCCAGAGTAGGCATGCACTCTTGCCTTCTTAAATTCGGATCCTACTTCGATTGAAGGATTAGAAGGATTAGCCCTTTTGGGGTTCCGGATAACAGAGCCATCAGACACGGTATAAAGATCGGACTGTGAATCAATACTCAAGTTAGTAATCATTGACTTAAGAAGCATGTCAATGCGTTTAGTTTCATGTAAGTTATCAGCTTACTTGGACTAGAAGAAGATCTGAAGTGGCTTTTACAGGAAGGAAGCGTGACCGAGGAACATTTATCCCAATAGCATGATCAAAGAACTGATTATATTCACAAGAAAGGAGAATAAGGTAATAGCAAGAAGAGAGAAAATATCTAAAAGTATGTGTATAATGCATGGTTTTGTGCACCCTTATTGCAGCTCCGGCAGCAGTTTCGAGCTGAAGAACTTTGACCCCATCAACTTCCTGGAGATCAACTTGATTAGATAGTTTGCCACATTTGATATCTGGCTATTGGCAATTACCAAATAGCAGTCTCTCAGGTTACCTTCTGATTTGGGATAACCTCCATTTGTAGTGCATCTACCTCAACGAGTCTTTTGATTGCCTTCAACTTCACCCACCTGAATGATTAGTTTAATCAGCCAAATTATCCCACAGTTCTCTGCATACAGAACTAGGTAAAAATTTTAATGGGGCTTTCAAGTCTTACAAGTTGTTGGTGTTGAAAATTTTGAACTTTTCTATCGACTTAAATTCATCAACCTGTTCAGTAAGAAAATTTATATAACTATTCACTTAAATGGCTGAAGTGCCACAGAAATATGGTAACCAGCAAAAGAAACATGCCTCCGTGACTCAGATAAAATAGAAAGCCAGCACAGATATTTACATGAAGACTTTACTTCTACATGTTGTTTTTGACAGACATGCATCTATCCCCAACATGCAGTTTTATGACGTTGGTACAAAGACATATCAGGGTAACATCAAAATAGAACAAGGAAAGAACTAGAGCTCACGTGTTGATCAGGAACTTGTGCTATTTCCAAGAGCTGCATCATGAACAATAAAAAAGTCACATAACTCATATTTCAGACATGATTACTTTGGAGAAGTCAAAAATCACTGAAATAAAAGTGACAGACAAGAAATTAATTATATTGTTAATCTGCAGCCCAGTTAGCTGACAACTTGTATTACTCCTCCACTTCAGTTATCATGTCATACTCAAGTTAACAGATGGCAATGCTAGAAACGTCATGACTAGCATGAAAACAAAAAATGACTTCTCGATACATTACAAAGTGCCAAACAATAAGCCCCAACAACAATTTTATGAGGAAAAACAAGATGTCTCCATTCATATCATTTAAACAGATTATAGGGGAAAATATAATAATAAGGCTACAAGTTGATACCGTCAGCCACATGAAATCAATTTTTGCGACTCTGTTAACTCTGTTCAGTACATTACTAGATCTCTTAAAGATTCAAGCAGTTAGATTAAAAACTCACATGAACTCATTGACCGTTTAACAATCAAACAAATAGACTTGCTTGGAGAGGGCATTGCATGCCAAAAAGGTTGATTTTGAGGGTGTAGTTGCCAGATTAAAACGTACACCGGATTAAAAATGAAAATGATGAAAATCGCACAGGAGACAAACAGTAGGGGTAGACGGTGCCAATTAGCCAAATGAAAAGAACATGAAAAGTTCAAGTTAGATAGTGCCAAGCCATATTTTATCACCAATTGGTTCTATAGATGTTGATATCATTTTTCTCAAGTATACGAGTTACTAATGTTGAGATATCATTTTCCTACCAATAACTAAATCATTTATCTCATAAAAAACATAATTGCATAGGCTAACTTAAACCAAATACTGGTAGTAGTTATTGACATTTGATAGTCTAGTAGTACCACCCAAGCAGGCTTCCAACTTCCTGAACAGTACAGTCGTATATTATCTTTTGATCACTGGTAACATATAAGATACCAAGCTCTCATATATGGAGAACTCGAAGTAGGAAAACAAGCATACATCATATTCAGAAGTTACTTTATATGTTAAAGAATGGTTAAAAAAGTAGAAGAGGGACAAATTTCTAAAGACCCACCTGTACTTTTCCATCATAAGAAATTAGAGTACCCCCTTTCACGTCAGCCAATGTTTTGGGCGTAACCTGCAAATGCTCAAAGGTTATAGCTTTAAAAACAAATCCCACAACAGCCAAAGCAAGACTTGAGACCAGATTGTTTGGAATACCTCCATGCAGTACTCATTCTTGTTGTTAATCAAATGATTTAGGATTTCTAGAAACTGTGAGTGAAGGATACTTTGGTTTGGAATCAGTTGAAAATTTTCTTACATAACTAATTATAGTTCCCGAACTACCATGAGGAATGGACACTACTAACAGGGCAGTGTGTCCTCCAAAATATCATGTTCTGTTGTTTCATGCCCGTCTCATTGTTTATGCAACTTAATTCCTCACTAAAGTAGATAATAATTATATAAAATTAGGAAAAAAAAAAAAACACGTCACTTAATGCCTCTACAAGCATCAAATATTTAAAACTCAGTTCCAAATCACCGTGGAAGGATACTCCAATCAACAACAGCACCCAAGTTATCCGCATTAGCAATAAAGACATATTCTTTTCCCTGGAACCAAATAAATTAATAGAAAGAAGAAAATAATATCGGTGGAGTAAGAATATACCAATGCATCAAAATGAAAGAATCTGTTAAGCACATATTGAAGTGTAGAACCTCTGATAGCAGTGCATCAAGCTTGCCACTGTTCATCAAAGATTGGAATACATCTCCATGACCAGGCGGATACCTGTAATCAAACAGCAGTCACGAGTTCAAAGCAGGGAAAAATAAATATCTGCAACAGTCATCTGAAATATCATATTAAGAACTTGTTCAATAAAATAAAGTCCAGATAATAATTTACCTTGGGTACAGAACTTATTTACACTGAATAAATAAAAATGCTATGAGTTATTCTAGAGTACTTAAGTTTTATAAAACTTATAAAATGGTCTTAAAATACAAAAAGATGGGGAAAATGGAAATATATAAATTTATAAGTATGAATATGCATGATTTCCACCAAAGAATCATTCCAGTTGAAAAGTATCATAAACTGCATGTGATAATTGTTTCTCGCAGATTGCATAAAATACTTTTTCCCACTTAGTAAAGCGACAAGGAGTTAAGGGACACTAAAATACCATCCATCCTTGCCGCTGTTTCCTTTGCATGGAAGTGGCATCAAATCTTCAACAACCATACGAGGGTACTGACTCTGAAAATTAAAAGAAAACAAAAATCATAGGCAATGTGCACTACTTTCTGAAGAAACAGAAAGAGTTGTTAACCATTTCACTGTAATGAGCTCATAAAATAATAAAATAAACAATAAAAGTAAAAAGTAGAAGAACTTAATGTACTTTCTCATACTTGGTTAAATGTGTGAATCACAGTGTTCAACTTGGCATATTTTTTCAAAATCTACATTGCAAGAAAGGAATGATCATCATATGTCTCGAACTGAAAGTATAAACTCGTTTTCTGCAGGATAAACTATGCAAGTAATGATTCACCTTTGATGTGTCATCATTAGTGTTGAATGAGTTCATTAGAAGCAGAGGCACTTTGCACCCATACTTGGCATTGAGTGTCTACAGAAAAACGGAAATTAGTAGATGAAGATGGATATAAGAATTACCAGGAGATTAAACTACTTATGTATAATACCTCAATTTGGATGACAATCAAGTCAAGAAATGTCAAGTCATTCCGGACCTCAATTGCTGACCTACAGCAGAGAAAAACAATAATATCATCTGTTCATAGAGGGACCGTACACAGTAGTTGTGAATTCAATTATATATATAGATGGTCTTATTTTATGAGAATGTAAAATCAAAAAGAGCAAAGAAAATAATTGGAGTAAAACAATGCTACTTACGCACAGCAGGAGGGGGAAAAAGCGTATACATGTCATGTCAGGACAAGGAAGCAAACATAAAGGAAGAATGCAAATGAAACGGTCCGGCTATGGAAACCGGCCCTGGTTCCTTACGGAGCCCGGTATCCAATCACAGACTGACACCTCACCTGACACACACCACATGGCAACATCTCATTGGAAACCGGGCTCTGAAAGGAACCCGGCCTTGGTTCCTTAGAAATTTCCGCGAACGAATCCCAGTAACCACTTTGCAACTGTTTGCTTTCCTTTGTCCAAACATGGTGCAATAAAACGCAGGAAAGGAAATAAGAGAGTTTTTATTTGTTCTTTCTTTATTAAGATTAATTTAGAGCTTGTTTGATCCTCTTTATTTGGGGAATTTATAATGAGGAGAGACGTAAAATTGTATTGGAAATGTAAAAATGTGTGAAATATGTGGTTGTAATTGGACAGTTGTCAAATCAAATGTCAAATCAGTGTTAGGTAAATTTATAAATTGGGAGAATAAAGAGGATCAAACAAGCTCTAGTTTATTTAAACCATCATTTCCACTATCCTAAACTCCATCAAGTTTTAGCCAAATCCAAAGGAAGAACATTTTAGTCTTCACTGTCAACAACTACAAAGACCCACAGAGTCCTCATAGAAAAGCAAGCGTACAAGATGCATTTTTTGGTCTAAACATACCAAGAATGTAAATAGTAAAACAAGGATACAAGAAAGAACACCGACTGCTTACTTTGGACCAGTACAGCCCATGGTTGTTCCTAAGCCTCCATTGAGCTTTAGCACCACAAGTTTGTCCAACAGTTTCTTTGTTTCTGCAGCATCTACACTAACCCATATAGGTAATTGTAAAAATGCTATATAGTCTGCTGCATGATGTGGAATTAAATGATAAACTAAACATAATGAGACTCAAGTGAGACTCATATACATGAACTTAATTGGTCTTATCATTTAATGTTGTCACCTGCTATGCCACATTGATATGGCATCTACCACAGCATTGCTTAGGTGCTTGTATGTCCAGAAAATTCATACCTGATGTAACTAAAACTAACTAGCCGCATCCTTTGATTGTTCCAAAGTCAATTCAGAATACATAAGAGAAATTAAAAAAAAAAGGAGCAAAATAAAGATCACCTCCAGGTACAGGGGCCAAGTTGTCATAAGGTAGCACCACATTATCTGTTGGTGTTTGGATCTTACTCCATTCTATTTGCTGTCCTTCATCTCTTGAATATTTTTTTTTTTGAAAGGGGAAAAGAATGAAAGAAGAAAGAAGAGAAGGGAAAAGTATCAACAAGTCAGCTTAATCTAATTAGTTGAGTAGCTTTTATGAAATCAATCAGACATAGAAGCAGTAAACTGAAAGCACATAAAATTGTGCCTAGAATCAGATAAAACTTCACGGATCTTGTAAAGAGCATCCAAATAATGTTTGTATAAAGACTTCACAAAAATTGGTGAATCTTGTGTTTGTGCACATTTTCCAGTTGATCCTTTTTTATTATTCCAAGTAATAGCTTAATCGAGACGGAGGCTGTCAGCCAAGCGAAGATTTTTTTTTTATGGTTCTGCCAAATTATTAAAAAAAAGGGTTCAGTTTCAGAATCACTTAACTCCTAAAGATCTTCTTGATCTTGATAACGGATCCAATTAGCAACACGCACAAACATGACAAAGCATGCACGAAATGACTAAGTGCTTGTTTGAATCTCATTATTGCCACCAAATTATGATTTTACCTACCACAAATTTGACCACTGATTCGGCAACTACTTAATTATAACCACACATTTTAAACTTTAATTAACTCCACCGCTCATTTCACCTCATTATAATTCAACTCCTATAATGAGAATCAATGTTCGTTACAACATTTTCTATCAGACCAGAAATATAACTGATTACCAGTCCGATAATTGCAAGATGAGAGTTTCTACTTTACAACACAAATTGCATTCGTAGAGGAAGTAAACAAAAATAATTCTTAATCAACAGCTTAATAACCATTCACAGCGAGTGCACTAACTTCCATTGTACCTGAGATATCTCGCCACGAGCTTGATGAATCCAGATTTCTCATTTTCACTTATCAAAAAAAAAAAAAATGAATCAGAAATAAAATCTAGAACAACAATACCATAGCGTTTCAAAAGCTGAAAATTGGCAGAATTAGACTAACCTAATTTGATTGAGACAGGAAACAGCGTATTTAATCTTGGATAGCTTCTTTGCATCCGCGGGGCTCAGCGATGCAGTAGCCGTTGTTTCACGACCTGAATATGGAAAGAGATGTTAGAAGGGGACGCAAAAAAAACGGAAGTTAATATTGAGAATGAGATAACCAAATGCCCGCCAGTTTTGCTTATTACGCCACGTCAATATTTTTGTCCACTAATGGACAAAAAAAGATAGAAACGACACAAAATTTATTAAGTAATTTACACCTAACGTCCCCAACTTTTTAAATATTTATAGATCACGTCTTTAATGTTTAATTTTTCTTCTATAAGTCCTTAACCTTTGAAGAAATCTTCAATTTAATCCCTAATAATGGAAACCATGAAATTCGTCCATGAAGTCAAGGGGCATGTTCAGTAAAATATAAAAAATAAATATTTCAATTTAAAAAAATTTTAAAAAAAGTGAAAAAAGGGGTCTCCAGTCTACCATTTCAAGTAGCAAAAGGGCTGCCGTGTCTACTGAAAATGGAAATAGGGGGAGTCCCCCCCCCACCCCAACTGCCATTTCCGGCAACGGAAATGCACCCCCACTTTTTTTTTTAATTAAAATTTTTGTTTTTTATATTTTACTGAAAATGCTGGACGAATTTGACGTTTTCGTCATTAGGGACTAAACTGGATATTTCTTCAAATATTGGGGACTTATAGAAGGAAAATTAAAAGTTAGAGAGATGATCTATAAATACTTGAAAGAATAGGGATGTTAAGTGTAAATTATCCGAATTTAACTGACAAGGATGACGGCAACAAGTTATCCATATGGACAAATGTAACTTTTTTTTTAACTCATTATAATTTTTTTTTTTTTAAAGGAACCTCATTATAAATTAGTGATGAGAATATTGCTCGTTTGTTAAAAAAAATCAACCGTGAGGTCCGTGCGAGAAAATAATGGGAAACAACTCTATAGATGAACATATGATCAAATAGTAATGTATTCATTTTTGTTCGTGTAGGAGCAAAACTTTCTCCCACTTAGTGACAGTAACAACTCCGAGAAAATTTAACCCTGTGGTCTTGCGGAACCTAATTAATATTGATCATTAGAAGTAAGATACATTTTATTGATCATAAATTAAATAATCAGTACCATCTTACCAGAAGGACAGATTCGCCGCCGCCGCCGCCGCTGCCGCACCACCAAGTAGAAAAATGTAAGAAAGCTTGCACCAAGAAACAATCCTGTCTTCAGTGAAAATCTTGAAATGAAGTTAGTGAAAGCCACTTCTTCACGTGCATATGTATTTGTTACATTAACCAAGTTTCCCATTTCCTTAAGAGCAACTAGAGAGGAATGGAAACAAAACAACTATGGAACTCGAACCTATTTGGAGAGCTTTTGCATGTGCTATTTATAGCATTGTCAAGAATGAGGAAATGACTTATTAATGATTCCTTGACCTAAAGAGAAGATTATGTGAAAGAAAGAGTAAGTACTTCATATTTATTTGGTTTGTATAATATTTGTGTCTATCCAACATGCACTTCAAACTCGTCACTTAGAATATCTTTGTGAGCATGTCCTAGCTATAATACCAACGTGCTAGCTAAATTGTATCATAAATGATGTCCTTTTTGATCCCCAATATCAGGTTAAATCACGAGAAGTAATTTTGCAATGATGTTCAAAACTTAGCCATGGTTGTACATTTGTACTTCCCTGCAATCCTAATCTTGATTCTCAAGGAAATAAGCAAATTAAGAAATGAATGAGGTAGAAAGTGTAGAGATACCTTGCCCATATGCCATTCCAACTTGTACCTATTGAAGAATGAAGCAAAGCATCATGCCTTCTCCTTGCCCATGACATTGATCACCTCCTTTGCAGATGTGAGCATGTCATTTTGTCATTTTGAGGTGACAATTTCATGTAGTGTATGCGTATTGTGGGGACGTGACAACGTGATGTCGGGAGGTTAAGTGGCCATATAGGTGTTTGTTTTCCCATATGCTCGTATGGAATGATGGCTCGTACGAAAAATATCAAATCTTAAAATGAGTGGTAGCTGCTTAGTTTTGAAAGTTAAAAACAATGTGGAATCTGTCCTTTACTACCACCAACTTCTATACTGTTTCTTAAAGTCAACCAAAAACTAACATCTTGGGTGAACTCTCTTCAAAGTGGCTAACCTTGAGCTTGATATATGAACTAGAAGAGAAATATGAACATTTTATCAAGATCCACAGTAATCATCAAAGGTAACATTACACTGTATATGCACAGGACAACATGAAAAATAGTACAAAATTTGCCGAGTTACATTTCAACAACCAATGAAGAAAAGGATAAACTAGATATATATGCAAAATTACAGGTTCAGCATGCTTCATATAGTCCAGCCATCCAGCTGCTTAGGTCATAAAATGTTAATTATGTTATCACTTATCAGTTACAACCCGGAAAAATAGCTATAAGCAAAGGCGGGTCCGCTGCTTCTCCCTTTCGTCTGGTGATACTGATGTTGAATCCCTCTCCGCAAAGCATCTTTTATATGGCACAAAACCCTTCTTACGGTTTATGGAGTTCATTCTAGCTTTCTTACTTAATTTGGAAGAGGATGGTGATTTTTCCAATCCTTCCCTTTCAAGTGGGAGATGATGGCTGCTTTGAGCCTTCACTTCTGAGCATTTTTCTTCTTCTCCTAGTGCACTGACTAAATCAGTGTTTGAACCAGTTGAAGATCCTTCCTTCTGATCATCTCTTTCTAACTTTTCTTTCTCGTCATTCGATAGACAGGCCTTGATTGCTGTGGGACTATGCACCTGTAGAGATCGAACCGTTGAACCACCACAGAGTGTCGAGCATGGGAAAGAACACCAAAAAGGATCGGTACTATTCAATTTTTCATTCTTCAGACAGAGAGATACAGGATGTCCGTGAGATAAGGTGCTCCATGCCAATTGAGGATCACTTGGAGAAAAATTTACAGGCACGAAATTCCAAGTCAATGTCTGTGGATATGTTCCCTTCCTTCCATCTAATGACTGCGGTTTGCATGTTCCTCCAGTCGGATAGGATGGTGTCCTAGGATCATTGACTAACAATGTCTTACCAAACAGCTTCAAAGATTGCGTCGAAGCTTCATTCATGTCATCTTTGGTAATAGCATCGTCTTGAGATAAAACCTCCAGCTTCTGTGCAAAGAAACAAAGATTTTGACCAATAATGTTCAGATGTATGAGGGAGATTTAAAATGAATCGAGCAAGTACCATAGGAGCATGTGCGTTTTTGCTCGACCAGGCATCATTTCGGCCAGGTGAATGAAGTCTTGTCTCTTCTAACATAAGGTTAGCAGGTTCAGGATAAACAATAGTGCCATCATTGACCACTACAGCAGATGAAACAGTTGATGGACTGCTGTCAGGCACACTAGAAGCTGTTCTGCCTAAAATATCTGAAGCGAATGCAGATAATACAGATGTAGGAGACTGATTCTCCAATTCTGAGACAGATAGATTGGAAGACGTGGAAATTGATGGTTTTTCAGATGCCAAGATTCCAGTTTTGACTGGAGAAACCATCTTACGAGGATAAGGATGCATCGGTTTCCTCTTGGGCCTAGGAGGAGGAATTTCTATCGGTTTAACAGAGCTGACAATTCCACTGTCTGATTCACGAACAACCTGCAAAACATAGGAACATCTAAATCTCAACATGACATCAACCAAAAAGATGTTTAGCTTGCCTTGGTTTCATAAAAAATATGACTTGATCAAGAGACTGCATGCAAGACGTAATGCAAGAGAATGGATCAGGTCAAGAACCTTAGAGAAAAACTTCTGTGCATGGCTTCTAATTTGCACTGCAGTTTTTGTTCCCACGTGCTCTGGAAAAGATAAGAACAAGAATATATAGTTAACACACATTAAATAGCACGAAATAAATCCAAGGTAGCATCAACACCGAACAAATAATTACCTTCTATATTTCTCCATGCTCGACCATATAGTTTCAATGCCTCCAGAAACCTTTTATGTTCTTCTTCTGTCCATCTTTCTCTTTGCTTTGTAATTGTGTATGGCTTCCTAACCTATTAATAGAAGGTTACAAAGATGGAGGAGAAATTCAAGATATGGTTGGATTTCTAAACTAATGAAGGATTATATACCTTTAGAGCAAAGTCATCAGTAGGCTGAACAGGGTCTAACCCATTCCCTCCATTATAATCCTGCAGTCAAATCACAAATGGCTTCATTGATGAATCAAAAATATTCTCAACGTTCATCTAATCACGCAACTTACAAATTTACAAAAGCTGACTATATTTCCCATATCAAGCATGCTTGGCACTTTCCAGTAAGATTATTGGTTTGCAAGCATATTTTAGTCGCACAATTAAGGCTATAACTAATGACACTGTGATGTAGCTTAAAAAACTAGATTGATTCTTATTTATTAACTTCTTGTTACCAGATTGTATCTAGATATAGGAAGAAGCCGAGGAAAACAACTAACTGCACCAAGGTTCTTATTAGCCAATATCACAATGTGACCTGATCTTATAGTTGAGTATATAGCCAACCATCGTCTGCCATTACGATGTTCAAAACACTTAGACCACAGACAATTTGCATCAATCTCCCTAGTGATTATCCTTATAAAGTTGGAGACTGAATCGCTTGAGATTATAATCAACTTGCTTATAAGCACTACCTCAGATTTTTCTGGCTCAAATCAAATTAATTGTATGTTCCATGGAATATCCAGTGCTCCTACTTTATCTTATTTCTGAAAAGTATCTTTTAAGCAATATAAAACAAATATTAAGCTACAATCATTTATCTGGGGGTGATCTATTTAAAACTTTCCAGAATTCTTTTGTTGCTTACGTTTCCCACACAACCAAAACAGAAGTCTCTGATCTAGTTTATAAAACACTTGTACTAAAATTAGTCTAAAAAGAAAAGAAAAAGCGTACCTGTTCAAGCATAGCTGCCGAGACCGGCAAAGTCTTTAAGACTGATCTTAGCAGATGGAAAATTATTGATTCAAAGTTCAGCAGGTGTATAATTTCCCATGAAAATAACCAGAACTTAATGAAATCAACAGAAAATTGGATAAATAAAGAAAAAATTTTGTTGAATTCAAACAGCAAAAAAGGTTTTAACAGAATACAATATCCAGAGCCAAAGCAGCCATAGAAATGGGATTTCAGAAGAAATAAGAAAAATCAAGAACAGCGAGGAAAGAGTAAAAAATGAGCACTGAAACACCTCAAAAATTCGATCTTTATCCGAAACTAATGATTGAAAACCATAGAAAATGACGGAAAGATACTTAAATTCCCAAGAACAAATTCAGTGCAAAAGTGAGTACAAAAAGTGAAAAGAATGAGAGGACAGATTTGATTCAGATAAAGGGGAGATGAATAAAAAGAAAAGAAAATCTAACAAGGGGAAGGAAATTTGAAAATAAGTACTCCACACAAAAAGGAAACTGGAAATGAAAATATATTTCTGCTTTTCTCGTTTGTGAGGGAGGAAAAAGAAAGAAGAAGGTTAAGGGTGCCACGTACAGGTGTAAAACAATAACAAGAAAAATTATAGATGGTACCTCCCTTCTATTTGAAATGTATCGAGTAAGGTCCTCAAACTTTTTTTTGGGGGCATTTAGACACCACACTTATATTTTCTGTAGGTCCTCAAATTTATGTTATTAAACTATTTGATTCTGGCATCTTTCCTCGAAGTCAACTATGTGTAGAGGAATTATTTGAGCCATGTTCTAAAAATATAAGGCATGAAAAAATGTCAAGATCAAGTTTTGGACTTTTTTTTTAAATATTTAACTGTATTTATCATACTTTTTTTTTAAAGAAAAACTTTATTGGGTCAAAGAAACTTTTTGTTTGACATAATTAAATATGTAAAAACTTTTTTTTTTAAAAGAAAAACTTTTAGTTGTGCTTATCATATGTTTTCACTCTTCAAGCTCAAAGCTAACACACGTTTCATGTTATAGATATTCCTTTTAGAATACTGCTCAAAAATATTATCACTAACCATTTTGATGGGTTGTATACTTGTTTTATTTTGCAGTCATCAAGTAAGCAAGTTTATTGAATGTTGAAGGGAAAAGTAAAAGGTCACTACATTAGTACCCAAAAAAAGAAAAAAATTCAAGGAGCTTGATAATATATATAAACTAATTAGTTTATAAACTACCACTTAAAATCATCCAAACTTGAAATTGTCAATTCGAGACTTAAAATGTTAGAATAATGAAACATTGAGGACTGGTAATATCAAAACAATATATTTGGGATTTAGTTTCACATTTCCAATAAGTTGCGGACCCTATTTAGAAAGTTTACATAAATTGGATTACTTCTGGGGTTAAAATAGGAAGATCGGAGAATACTAGGAATCGTGTGGCTCAGATTTAAAGCAAAACAGTGGACACGTGGCATACCAACCTTTGTCAACAACACCACCGCTTTTTCTCTCTTTTTGCTTTTCCCTTATCTACTCTGGCGCGTATAGAATTATGCCATGGAGTGATCCACACGTGTCATAATTCTAGTGGCAGAAATATTTCTTGCTCTATACTTTGGCACCCGTGGCTATGCACTTTTCCTTTTGACTGTTAGTAGTTGACCGTTGGATAGTAATTTTTTCTTTTCTTTTTTTTTTTTTTTTTGGGGGGGGGGTGGGGTGTTGGGGGATAAAGTTGCTAAAATTTATAAAAATTCAAAATTTAAAAACTTAGATTGCTTGTAATTCTATACACATTTGTACTATATATAATGTAGATTGATTGAATTTATAAT
The DNA here is from genome assembly GCA_963692815.1 of Nyctanthes arbor-tristis. Lineage (NCBI taxonomy): Eukaryota > Viridiplantae > Streptophyta > Magnoliopsida > Lamiales > Oleaceae > Nyctanthes > Nyctanthes arbor-tristis. The sequence continues at coordinate 3,979 of CAVNYN010207263.1, read as the reverse complement.
TTCACACAAATGAATTGCTGATTAATTCTTTATTTTCATAAATGTTTTGATAACAATATTCCTCTTGATGATTCAAAATTTTAATGACAGTTATGTACTCGAGTTTAAATATCTTAAAGTGCTTTGTGTCCACAAAATATATTAGAACAATTTTATGAAATTTGTTGTAATGCTATATAAGCTCTATTTAACTTTTTTTTTCATAGTACATATATAGTATTTTTTTACGTTCTTCCCTTTTTTATTTTTTATTTTTTGGAATAACCATTTCCATAAATTAACAAAAGGATATCCACAGGGGGGGTATCTCCCCTTAAAAAGAAAAGAAAGGATCAAAGCTAGCCACCTATCAAAACAAAAGGAAAAGGGGAAAAATAAGCAAGAGCAGTAGCAGAAGAGGAAAAACCATGTCGGGATCAATCACCATCCAGAATCACCATTAAGAAACCCTCACTTGATGCGTCTCACCATCAAAAAACCATCTCTATTTAACTTATACAAAACGAGCCTATATATAAAAATCAACTTAACTTTTATGCGCTCAAATGACAACACCAACTTAAAATTCCCAGATGTTAAACTTCAACTAAAACTTTTTCCTTTAGAATTTTGGTATCTAAAAATTTTGTTAAATTTATTCATTTTAGTTAAAAAAGTGGATATACATATATAATATTATAAATAACATTTATAATTTTTATGGTATCAATAATTCAGCAGAACAACTGGCGATAATTGAACAAGTGGCTTGAAATTATCAAGAATTGCTACTTGAAAAGAAATGTTAAATAGGAAAAAGAATACAATATTATGGTTCACATTTCCTCCGTTTAGGATGAGTACTTTTTGCATGACAACTTGCCAAACTCGAGTGGGATTGAGAGAAATATTCAATGTGATATTTTAGTGGTGGGGAAAAAGTTAAAATATCTTTAGAGTCTCTAAAAGTTAAATTGTACTATTTCCTCTCAAAACAAATAAAAGGGAAAAAAGAAAAAGAAAAAAAAAAAGATACTAGAAATGTTTGGTGTGATATATCCATCCCCAATTCAAAATTATTTTCAAAATTTACCATTTTCACACAAGTACCCTAACTTTGTACTTATTTGTCAAATTAGCTAAACTTTCCGATTCATTTATACACTCTTGTTTCTTCTCGTTTCTCCAACAAACTAGCATAATTATTAGACACACCACTCTTCCTTGGCAACTATATGATATTTTAGGGTGTTTTGCTAGTCTCGTTTATAATTAGATAATCTGTCAATTACAAAAAATTGATATCTCATACTGATTTAGTATGACACGTCAAATCAACATGAAATGTCAATCTTTTACAGTAGACATCTTATCCGATTTTAAACTAGACCAATGATTAAGCTATCAAAATTCAAGAATTATTTTTATTTTTTATTTTTTGAAAAAAGACTTTAAATAATATAAATATCTATGTCCTCAAAAATACAAGAGAGATAGATGAGGATTAGACAGTGACTTGTTATTAAACTAACCAATAATGTATTCCCACTGGCGGTGGCCTTTTGCTTTTTGCACTTTCCCGCCACGTCACCATTGCTTGCCGTCCACTAATTCGCCGGGCACATCAGGAAGCCATTTTAGTGAGAGAAAATGTTTAGAGAGAGAGTGGATATGGACATGCTTCTGCAGTACGCACCACATATATATAATAATAATAATAATAATAATAATAATAATAATAATAATAATAATAACAAATAAATAAAATTAATGGGAAATGTTTGAAGGGGATTTATGTGGCTTAGGGCGGATTGTGAAAATTTGTAAAGAGAGGCAGCCTCTTCTCTTACGAAGAGATTGTACATATATAGTCTATTGTGATTGAGAGATCAAGGGGTTTCATCCATCATTTCTTAATTACAAAGAACCATGTGTGTGTAATCTCTCCGTAAGATGAGATATTACTTCTCTATAGTCGGACCGGGCAGATTGTTCATGCATTATTGATTGCGACCCACCACTAAAATTAACCTAATTACAAAAGCAAACTTGGAAAGGGTTAATTTCACAAATCGTCCCCAACTTTTGAGTTAAGTCTCGATTTCGTCTCCAACCTTTATTAAGACACACCACAACCTCCCATCTTTGAAAAATACTCACAAATGGTCCATTTTTAAACTATTCCACAAAATTTTTAACAAAAAGATGATTATACCCCCTGAAACTTTTTATTTTTTTTAAAAAAACGTTTAAAAATAATTAAAAAAATTAAAAACCAACCCATCCAGCCCACCCCACGCCTCCTCCCTTCTCCGGCGGCCATTCCGGCAGCCACAAATGGAGGGTGAATACCCCTATTTTGCTAGCAGCAAAATGGGGGATTCACCCCCATTTTTTAGAGAAACGCTGTCAGAAATGGCAACAAAATCACTGTTATTTTCGGTAGCATTTGTGCTGCTAGAAAACGACAGCAATGGCAGCACAAATGGGGGGTAAATCCCCCCCCATTTTGCTGCCATTTCCAATAGCAAAATGGTACCCCTCATTTTTTAGAGAAATGCTGCCGGAAATGGCAGCAAAATAGCTACCATTTCTGGCAGCACAAATGGGAGGGATTCACCCCCGTTTGTGAGTTTAAATGGTGTCAGAAATGGCAGTGAAATATTTGCCATTTCCGGCGGCATGGCAGCACAAATGGGGTGGCAGCACAAATGGGGGGTGAATCCCCCCATTTTGCTGCCATTCTCGGCAGCAACATGAGAGGGATGCACTCCTCCCATTTTGGGCCGCCGGAACGTTCTGGTGGCCGGAATTGCATGAGGGGAGAGGGGCTTAGGATGGGGAGGGGGTGGAGGTGGAGGTGGAGGTGGAGGTGGAGTGGGTCGGTTTTTTAGTTTTTTTTCTTATTTTTAAACCTTTCTTAAAAAAAATTAAAAAGTTTAAGAGTATAATCGTCTTTTTGTTAAAAAATTACATGGAACAGTAGAAATATGGATCATTTATGTGTATTTATCAAAGGTTGAGGTTGTGAGGTGTCTTAAAAAAAGTTGGGGACGAAATCGATTCTTAACTTAAAGATTAGTGACGATTTGTGAAATTAACCCACTTGGAAATAAAAGAAGATATACGTATATGTAAGTCCATACATTTGGATATATGATAAGATTGATGCAAGTGTTATGTAGGGTAGCAAAAGGTTGGGACGAGGACCGCCGTGTATAGCAAGGAGCACTTAGGAAGACGATTTTTTTTTAATTTTTGGGCCCCAGCAATTATGAGCAGTGAGGCGAACAATTCACTACACTTAGAGCATCTCTCATGTAATAATATTGACGGTATATATATATATATGGCTAAGAATATTGACATTAGATTTAAAGAACTCTCTGATGCAACAATGTCTCTAAGTATATTTGTCCAATTATTATTAGGTATTCTTTAAAAAAAAAAAGGAACCAAGAGGTAGTCCATGTGGTTAAGGATCTTACCTTTTATCAGGATGACCCGGGTTCGAGACCCCACAATCTCCCTCCCCCACCATTGTACCAAAAAAAAGTGAGAGAAATACAGTGATTGGATAAATTAATGCTTTCATGATAATGTCATATATTTAATATGTCAAATAAACAACTTTTTTGTAACATCCCACAAAATTTCAACAATAAATTTAGCGACACAATAATTATTTTGCCAACAATTAAACTAAATACTTGAATCACTCATTATTTGTGTCCCAAGATTGAAGATTTATTACTCAAATAAATACCTAAATTTAAAATATGGCTATTACTTAGTATGATCCAAAGTATAATCCTAATAATGGCCAAGATTAGACATGCAAGGTTTGCCAAGTAAAAGACATTTGCCATTTTTGTAAATACTAAATTGCCAAAGATATAATATTTTTGTAATTAATAGTGCTAGACACTTGTCATATTTGTAAATAATAAAATTGCCACTTTTGCCAAATGTATAAGACATTTGTTAGTCTTGTAATTTG